>CAUYRH010111227.1:0-13111 GCA_963574655.1 Perodicticus potto | reverse complement strand
TTAGAAAAAAGGATTATGGACAGGGAAAGACCGGGAGAGGAACGGAGAGAGCTTCTCTCTCCCCACTTGAATTCTCTCCCTCTACCAGGAGCTTTAGTGTTTTCTGTATTTTTTTCTGTAAATCAATTCTGTCTTACCACTTAGGGGTGGGGGTGGGGGGGAAATAATGTAATGAAGAATAATAAAATACATGTATTCAAAAATAAAAAAAAAAAAGAAATTCTTCCTCACTATTAGTAGGAAATTTAAGCATATTTTCTCAGAAAAATATTGTTCTCCAAGCTATCAGAGCTTTGTGGGGTCAATAATATAGATATAGATATTTCCATACATTTTATTGTAGATATATCTGTATCTTTTATTTATACATACACACATATATATTCTTTGTGATATAACATGGTTAAGTGACAAAACTATTCCTGACCATCTCTTTGAGCAGATTGTTAATAGAATAGCTGTTTTAATCACAAACTACATTGAGGCCTGGATACTTTAAAGGTTTTTCTCTGCCATTGATGCTATTGCAAAAAAGATGAACAGGAAGACACTCAGAAGATGAATAAGAGACCATTGTAATCTCTTTATTTATGAGTAAAGTAACATGTTAAAATTTGTAATAGACAACTGGGGACTCTACCTAACAAATGCAAACATCGTAACCTAATTGTTTGTATTCTCACATTAATCTGAAATAAAAAATAAACACAATAAAATAAAATTTGTAATAGTTCTTTTAACCCCTTTACTATTATAGTTAATTAAAATATGTATTTGTTTTGCTAACTAAGCACAATTTCTTCAATGTGTTAAATATAAGTAATAAAACCAAATGTTAATGATGAAATTGTGATTATGACATGTTTGTTAACACAATTTTCCACAGAAGAATCCTGCATTGCCCTTTAACAGGAATTAAAGATATCTTAATCCAAAGGGTTAATAGAGAAAATGTCAGAAATATCTGATCAGGGAAGCCAGCAAGAAATTTGCAAGTTTTGAAGAGAACAAAGGATATATGTTCATGTACACAGAGGCAGGATGACAGTAATTAGAGTTCAGACTCTGGATTTATTCTGCGTCATCTCAATTCCCGCACTGCTATGTTAACTTGAAAAAGTTACTTAAAATCTTAGCCACTCTGTGCCTCTACTCCTTACCTGAAAATAAGAATAATAGGGGTGACATCAGTGAAAATGGCAGACTAGATAATCATGTTACCTTACATGATCAAAGGAACTTAGCAGATATGATTAAATTAAAACATGGGGTATGTGTTATTTGGGTGGACCCATTGTAATGATGAGAATCCTTATAAGACAATGTCAAGAAAAGTCAAAGTGAGAAAGGGGATGTATGATGACAGAATCGGAGGCGGGAGTTATATAACTTGAAGACAGAGGAAGGCCCTGAGCCAAGCCTGCAGCCAACCTAGAGGCTGGACAAGTCAAAGAAATAAATTCTTCCCTAGCGCTTCCAAAGAGATGCAGTTCTGCGAACACCCTCATTTTAGCCCTTAAAATCCATTTGGAATCTCTAAATTCAAGAATTCTAAGAAAATTCTCCATGTTTCATGACTACTAACTTTGTGGAAATTTGTAATAACAGCAATAGGAAACTAATGCAGGGGTGAACTTCCTGAATCAGATAAAAGACATACTTGAGAACTTACAGCTAACATCATACGTAATTATGAAAGACTAAAAGTTTTCCTTTTAAGATCAGGAAAAAAACAAAGGTGACTACTCTCATCATTTCTATTCAACATTGGATTAGAAGTTCTAGTCTGGGTTCTGGATTATGGGGCCTGGGCCCTGCGCCATAGGGTCTAAGGTCTGGGATCCCAAGTTCTGAAGTCTGGGTCCTAGGGTCTAGGATCTGGGATCTCAGGTCTGGGTTCTGGTGCCTGGCCTCTGGAGCCTGGGATCTGGGTTTTAAGGCCTAAGATCTGGGGCCTGGGGTCTGGGTTCACCAAAGAAGATATAGAGATGGCCAGCAAGCACACGAGAAGATGTTCAACATCATATGCCATAAGGAATTGCAAATTACAACAATGATGAGATACTACTATACACCTATTAGTATGGCCAAATTCAAAACAGTGTCAAATGGGCAAGGATAAGGACAAAGAGGAACTCTCATTCATTGCTGGTGGGAATGAAAAGTATTATAGCCACCTTGGAAGATAATTTAGTAATTTCTTCTATACCAAATTATACTCTTACCATGGGACCCAGCAATCATTCTCCTTGGTATTTACTCCAAGGAGTTTAAAATTTATGTTCATGACAAAACCTGAGCGTGAATGTTGATAACAGCTTTTTCCCTAACTGCCAAAACTTGAAAACCACCAAGATGTCCTTCAATAGGCGGGTGGATAAATAAACTGTGGTACATCCAAGCACTGGAAGAAAAGACCTATCAAAAAACTATAAAGAAATGAGCTATTGAGCCATGAAAAGACATGGGGGAAGCTTAAATGCATTAAGTGAAAAAAGCCAATCTGAAAAGGCTACTAATCATATGATTTCAACTACATGACATTGTGGAAAAGGTAAAACTATAAAGACAGTAAAAAGTTTAGTTCTCACCTAGGGTTTGGGGGAGGGAAGGATAAACAGGCAGAGCACAGAGGAATTTTAGAGCAATGAAAGTATTATGTGTTATACCTAAATGATGGATACCTGTCATTATACATTTGTCAAAATCCATAGAATATACAGCATCAAGAGCAAACACAAAGTAAACTACAGACTTCAGCTGACAATAACGTGTTGACATAGACTCATCAACTGTAACCAAGACCCCACTCAAGTGCTTGATGCCAATAACAGAAGTGGTTGTGCATGGTGAGAACAGGGAGTATATGGGAACATTCTACGCTCCACTCACTTTACTGTGACCTAAAATATCATTAAAAATGAATTTTCTTAACTAAACTATGGAACATATAAATACACAGAAACATATCCCATGTTCATGGATGAAAAGACAATATCATCAAGAGAGCAACACTCCCCAAATTGATCAGCAGATTCAATATAATCCCTGTAAAATCCTAGATGCTTTTTTGATGAAAATGACAAGTTGATCTTAAGATTTATAAAGAAATGCAAGGGACCTAGAATAACCAAATCAATGCTGAAAAAGAACAAATTTGGAAAACTTACACATTCCAATTTCAAAACTTACTACAAAGCTACAGTAATCAAGATGGCTGGGCATTGGCATAGTGATGGTCATGCATATTCATGGGATAGAACTAAAAATCCGGAAATAAATGCATAGATTTATGGTCAATTGATTTTCAATCAAGGGTATCAAAAAAATTAAATGAGAAAAAATAGTCTTTTTAACCAATAGGGCTGGGACTTTCACATTCCCAAGAATTAAGTTAAACCTCTACTTCATACAACATACAAAAATTCATTCAAAATGGGCTGGGCAAGGTGGCTCACACCTGTAATTCTAGCACTCTGGTAGGCCGAGGAGAGTGGATTGCCTGAGCTCACAGATTCAGCACTAACCTGAGCAAGAGAGAGACCCCATCTCTAAAAATAGCCAAGTGTTGTAGCAGGCACCTATAGTCCCAGCTACTCGGGAGACCGAGGCAAGAGAATCACTTGAGCCCAAGAGTTTGAGGCTGCTGTGAGCTGTGATGCCACAGTATCTACCAGGGACAACAAAGTGAGACTCTGTCTCAAAAACAAAGAAAAAATAAATTCAACATGGATCGATAATCTAAATGTAAGGACTGAAATTATAAAAACATTTAGAAGAAAATATAGGACTGAAAGTTTGTTATCTTGGATTAGATAGTATTATTTAGAAATGACACCCAAAACAAGCAACAATAGAAAAAAAATGGATGTCTTCAAAATTAAAAACTTTTGTGCTCAAAAGACACTATAAAGGAAATGAAAACACATCCCACACACCTGATAAGGGTCTTGTATTCCAAATATATGAGGTACTATTATGATTCAACAATAAAAAGACCAATAACATGATTAAAACCTTGGAAAAAGATTTGAAGAAACATTTCTCTAAAGAAGATATGAAAATCACCAAAAATTAGCACCATATCACCACAAAAAAAAGCACAACATGATTAGCAAATAGGGAAACACAGGGAAGCCAGCCGTTGTGGTGGGTGCTTGTAGTCCCAGCTACTCAGGAGGCTGAGGCAAGAGAATCACCTAAGCCCAGGAGTTGGAGGTTGCTGTGAGCTGTGTGATGCCACAGCACTCTACCCAGGGCAATAAAGTGAGACTCTGTCTCTACAAAAAAAAAAAAAAAAAAAGGAGAGAGAGAGAGAGAGAAACACAGGGAAAAGAACCACAATGATATACCACTTCACAATCTCTAAGACTGTAACCAATATTGGCAATGATGTGGAGAATGTGGAATCCTCATACATCACTGTTGGAAATCCAAACTGGTGCAGCCTCTATAGAAAACAGTTTGGTGGTTCCCTAAAAAGTTAAACATGGAACTGTAATATGACCCAGCAATTCCTCTCTTAAGTATATACTCAAAAGAACTGAAAACATTTATCTACACAAAAACTTGGATATTAACACAATTTATGACAGCTAAAGAGTGGAAAGAACCCAAGCCCTTCAATTGATAAATGGATGAACAAAATATGACATATCCATAGAATGGAATGTTATTCAGCCACCAGAAAGGAATGAAATATGGACCCATGCTACAACATTGATGAACCTTGAAAATATTATGCTAAGTGAAAGAATCCAGTAACAAAAGGCCACATACTCTATGGCAAATTTATAGAGATAGAAAATAGATTAGTGTTTGCCAGAGGCTGTGGGGTAGGACAAAATGAGGAGGACTCAGTAGGTTTCTTTGAGGGGGTGATGAAAATGTTCCGGAATTAGACAGTGTTGTTGATTGTCCAACTCTGGGAATATACTGAAACTTACACTTAAAAGGGAGAATTTAGCCTTGTACTGTGGCTCAGGGCTTTAATCCTAGCACTCTGAGATGCCGAGGCTGGTGGATTGCCTGAGATCAGCAGTTTAAGACCTGCCTGAACAAGAACAAGACCTCGTCTCTAAAAACACCAAATAGCAGGGCATTGTGGCGGGCGTCTATAGTCCCAGCTACTTGGGAGGCTGAGGCAAGAGGATCAGTTGGCCCCAAGAGTTTGAGGTTGCTGGGAGCTGTGATGCCACGGCATTCTACTGAGGGTGACAAAGTAAGACTCTGTCTCAAAAAAAGAAAGGGAGGGGGAGAGAATTTATAGTCCATGAATCATATCTTATTTTTTAAAAACAAAAAAGAAATGAAAATAAGAGTAGCATCTTTCTGCAAAGGTTGCTGTGATGATTAAAACTAAATAAAGACATAAATCCATTAGCATAGATAATAGTGATGATGATGATGATGAAGGGGTCATCTTAGACAGTGAACGTGCTCACAGATTCAAAGCCTCAATTTCAAACCCCACAGTGTTCCATCATCTGCATTCTCTTCATTTTTTTCCCTTCTGACCCTCCCCACTGTCCCCAACTCTTCTACATCTGGCCCTGGTTCCAAACCCTGTTATTCAGCTCAATCCAAATGCCAGTATCTACTCTTGGTAATTTTTACAGCCTTCTCTCTCACTTGACTTGCAAAGTGAAGATGTCTCCAAATTTTCCCAAGTAGCTGCATCTTCTGACATGTGGCACCAGCAAGTCGGGCTCAACACCCACCTACACAACAAAACAGAAACCTCAGGCAGTCGTGTGAGGAGAAGGGATAATTTTGGAAAGTTAAGAGCCTATGTCATCATTTTAATGACATACGAACAGATTTTGTGGCTTGCACCCATTTGAAACGTTCCGCTCACAGACAAGCTTCTTGGAGAAAGTGATTCATCAGTCAGCCATCCCATTCTGAGCAGCAGAGAAACAAATCACCGCGCTGCACACATCATAAAAATGGAAATTGAGGAGGCTGTTCATTAATGCAGATTAGTTTTAAGCTTGGAATGGCTTCGCTCTGCCGAGATTAATACATACACAAGAAATTCTCCGTGGGCCTTGGGTCCTTGGAAATATATCGTTCTTATTACCTTGCTGACTAATGAACTTGCACGCTTGGGAGGAGTAACTTTCGATCGTCGTGTTCAGATGAGCTATCTTGCAGAGGGGCCAGAGATCAGAGCTTCCTGGGACAGACATCCCATCACACCGTGTTCCCCAGGCGGGTACCGCGGGTTTGTTGTTGCCGTCCTGGGGACAGGCAGGGGTTGCTATGGTTGGTCAGCTCTTACCAAAACTAAAGAATGGCTTTGCATTTAGGTTCCCCTTTGCTACTTTATGACCAAGCAATCTGATGAGCTAATTAATAAAAAGAATTAAAGGCTGAAGATGGCTTAATGTGTTGCCCCTCTACATATCAGAATTAGAAATATATTTTCAAGAGGGCCTTAAATCCCATAATGTGAAGGGTAGCTTAACAAAAGAATGTTAGCTTGAGAAAAACAGAGAGGAGTTTTCTCTTTTCTTTCTTTCTCTCTTTCTTTCTCACTCTCTCTTTCTCTCTCTCCCCCTCTCCCTCCCTCCCTGCATCCCGCCATCCCTCCCTTCTCTCTCTCTCTCTCTCTCTCTCTTTCTCTCTCTCATCCTGGGTGGAGCTTTTCAAATGCTTCAAATCACACATGCAGGTCACTGCCTATTACAATAAATTAGAGATGATTTTGATGTCAAATTTAACTCAAGGGTATAGGCTGGTTCTGAGCAGACACTACTGATTACTGATTACACAGCAGCCGGCCTCTTCTCTTTAATTTCTCTTTCTTTTACTTTTCTTGTCTATTTCTCTCTCACTTTCTCTCTCTTTCTTTCTCTCTCTCCTTTTCTCTCATGGGTCATAATTCCTCCTTAATGTGCTACAATGCATGTTCTTTCCCCATGGAATTTCCCTGACAAAAATACAAACATTAAACAAAAAAGACGTGTACCTTTAATAACATGACCCACAACAACAAAGGCAATCATTTGTGAGTATTCCTTAAGTAGGAAGCCCTGAAACTGTGGTCTCCAAACATTTTTGAATGCATCCCCTACAAATAAATGATTTTTAAAATGCATTTCCAATATACATATATGTTTTCTTACAATTATATACATGCACTACCACTGTACACTATATAAAGTTCAATAAAATATTCAAAACATTAAAGGGTAAGATTAAAGTATGAGTCAGCAAACTTTTCTAAAGCACCAGATAGAAAATATTTTAGGCTTTTTAGGGCATAGGATTGTTGTCACAACTACTTAACTCTGCATTGTAGCATGAAATTATCCACTGACAATATGTAAACAAATGGGTATGGTTGTGTCCCAGTAAACCTTACTTACAAAGACAGAGGGTGGACTGGATTCATGCCATGGGCCACTGTTTGCCAGCCGGTACACGAAAAACACAAACATAACTATAACCCTAAATATTTTCCTATTCCTGCCTATTGGTCACTGCCCAAAAATATAAAAAGCAATATGACTAAGACCTTCCCTTATCACCAATTCTTGATCACTACTCCAGAGTATCGTTCACTCTCTTATTTCTGTATACTGAGACACAGAGCACAAAACACAGCAAGGCAGACATATAAATACTAAACTATGGCCTGAATTTACTTCTAGTTATATAATTTACTCCACTAATTATGTTATCTTACTACACAGGTTACATTTCTCAACAACTCTGTGGTTCAAATTCACACTTTAATAAAATATCTAATTACTGTGTTGTAGAACTTTGGAGAGTCTGCCAAATAATCAAAGACAGAGATATCAAATTAGAAAATCCCAAGGCTCTACTAAATAATGAAAAAATAAAACCCTAATTAAAGCCCTAAGACATGTGTGTGTGTGTATGTGTGTGTCAGATAAAAAATATTGTTATCTTAATGTCTAAAAATGTCATTGCTAACACTGTTGTGTTAAACCCAGTGTGTCTCTCTGTTAATCTGTAAATAGAGAGCTTGGAAATTTTTGACAAATTACTGAAGTCATCTTGTATTAAATCCAGTTGAAAATGGGAAAAAAGACGGATGAAAGTAACAGCTTGTGAATATTAGCCTAGATTCAATGGTGATTTTTTTTTATCTTGCTTCACTGGTGTAGAAAATCTTAAGGCTGTATTGGCATGTTGAGAATGTCAGTGCAATCAGCCCTCCTGATGCACAGCCCTCTCTGTGAGACTCTAGTATTATAATAACTTCACCAAACAAAATGGAAGAGATACTTTAATCATTTTAGTCAAATTGAATGTGTCAAGGAGAAATACTATGAATAGCAGCAGCACTAACTCAAAAACATGCCTTTAGCCCCAATTGTCCTGAATGAGGCAGAGAAAGGAGACTGCATGGCCTGAAAAGATGTTAGCAATCAGGAACCCTCGCTCCTGCTGCAATTTAACCCATTTCACCATCCTGCACCTCAGTTTTCTGAGGAATAAGATAATAATAATACATGACTTACAATGCTATTGGGAGATGAAGATGAAATAAAATATATAAGTATCTCTCTCACAGGGTGCCTGGCACACAACAGGTGCTCACTAAATATTTTGTATCTTTTTCTTTCCTTCTTTTCCTCTTTGTATTTCAATATCATCATCTCTAAAATAAACAAAAAAGCTCTATCAAGTTCACATGATAAATATGAAGATTTAAGAGATAATTAGTGAAAAACCGTCTAATAAAATAAAAATTTATCAACTCTGAGAAGAGTTGGGTATAATTAAAATTAGCCCAAATTATCTCAATACATTGCTGCCTCCTAATTCTTCACACAGGATATCTTTTGGTCCCTAAAGAAAAAGAAATAGTCTACCTTTCCCCTTCAAAAGATATTGCCATGGGCTAATGCCAAAAATTCCTTCCCTGAATAGTTACTTTCCATGTCTGTTGACAAAGACTCTTCTTTGTGCCATTTCAAACATCATGCAGAGAGAATATTATCCCCCAAAGACTACTTTCCTGTATGCATAACAACACCAGTCTTGACACACTCAACCCAAACTCAAGGTGACTAAGAAAAACAAAGCAGAGATGTAATTGCTTCTCCTCCTCTTTCTTTAGTATCCTAAGATATCATCACAGACCTCCAAAGCATTTATCTTATTTATCTGAAAGTTGCTGGGTATAGTAATCTACGTACACATAGTATGACTTGAGGGGAGCCAGATAGCCAAACAGGTTGTGTATTTAAAACTGATCATGATACCCAACTTAAAATCTCATCATTATCAACTTCTTAGTCACGGGTATATTCACCAAATGCATCTGGTTTTTACCCTTCCAAATACATGGTAGGATTTACTTCTTACTCCCACTCCTGTGGTTGGGTGTGGCCATGTGACTGGTTCTGATCAATGAGTGGCAACAGGCAGTCTCAGGTGATCCCCATGCTGGAGGATCTAAAAGCCAATGGGAGACCTTCCATCACTTTTTTTCCACTAACAGGATAATTTGCAACATTTGAGGTGGTAGACAGTCTGCCAACCAGGGTGAAGATACATAATCAGGGCCCATAACCACATCATGATACTCATGCAGCAGGAGCATAAAATAATCTGTTGTTTTAAGTCACTAAGATTTGAGGATCATTTGTTAATGCACCACAACACAGCCTATCCTTAGAGATACCCCCCCCAAAAAAGTCATTTTTTCCTTAAAGGCAGATTTTTAACGCTGTTATTTGTAATTAATATATAAACAATTAGGATGGTAACTTTAGGAAAGAGCATATTCTTTAAGCAATAAAGCATAAATAATGATATTTGATGATAGAGAAATCATTAACATTCAATATTCCAAAATATGATACAGTGCCAAGGTAAGCAGGCCAGAGAGAGACAGCACTGGAAATTCCTTTGAACATCAAACATCCTGACAGCTATTTTATTCATATATATAAGAAAATATATATATATGTTAATTATTATCATAATTATAATTATTTAATGAGAAATTACTATATGTTTGTTTATTAAATATTGCACTCAGTGCTCTATATCAAATATAGTATTTAATCCTTACAATAACCTTATGAGGTTAAAAAACTATTCCAATTTGACATGGGTGATAATGAAGACTAAAAAAAGAAAAGTTACTTGCTGTTTACTTTTAGATCTTTCTGAAGCCAAGCTAGTATCTCGACAGAAATGACAGAAGCACATAAATGACAGATAAATTGAGAAATGGAAGGAAGAAAAGATAGAAGGGAAGAAGAAATAAAACTATAATTAGAGCTATAAAGCATATGAATCTTCCCTTATGTGGCAATATTAAAAATTTGCATTCTAGGTTTGTGCCAAAGAACATAATTTCACCTTCTCTATCCTCTTTAGATTCTTATCTAAAGCTCAATGATAAGAAATCATTTTTCCTGGAGGACTGCCTAAAGAATATGCAGTCTAGAAAAAGGGGAAGACCAAGCCAGTCGGGGAGCACGGCCATTTGGAATTCTATGCCGTAAGCTCCCAGCTGGTGAATAAAGCCCTTCCTCTTATAAACGTGGTGTTTGGGTGCTCTTTCTCTCCCTTGGGCCTTGTCTTCCTGCAACATTTTTGGTTCCCTAACCAGGAAGCGAGATCACCCTTGGAGAGAATATGCACCTGGTAGTTGCCGCCAATCCTCTGGACACCCATGTGGGGGCCCTTGATCGGCCTGGGCGACGTGAACCACTGAGCATGCCAGGAAGGCAATTTGGCCTCCCTGTGCGGACACCTTGGCTGGGCTGAGAAAGGACCCCATCAGCGGGTCTTCAAAGAGTCAAACACCAGGAACTGGTGTGCAGGAACAAGTACCTACACAGGCAGACCTCTAAGACAAGGTATGATCGATCTGGGGATCCCACTACAGTTGTAGTGGAAGAAGGAGCCTGATCAACTCCTTGGGCATTAGATTGCCGACAGGTCTGCTGAGAGGTGTGTGAGAGTGTGTGGATGTGGTGTGACAGAGAACTCTGAGGGTGGAGTTGGACCTTCCTTCACAGGGCCAAGGGGAGTGTTGGTTTGCCTCCTATGGCTATGTGGCAGCTCAAGTGGGAAATTGAGGCTGCCCAGGTTAAGAAACGGGTTGGAATTGTATGCATGTGAGTGCTTGGAGAATGACTGAGATGGGTAACAATAGGTGGGGTTCTGCCCCCCCTCATTCATGGGGTGAAACGAATGTGTGAGTGTGCCCTTCTTCCCTGCTCCAACTTTGCCCCCTGGCTATTCTGAGAGAAACTGGAAGTTCTAGGTTTTCCGATTTCTGTCTTTGGTGGCGGCCACATGGCCATGTTGGTCTTGGGGGAAAATGAAAAACATTAGAAAAGATGTTGTACTTTTGTTACTAGAATTTCTTCAGTGAATCTTTGGTCTTAGGAATTTGAGAATTGAGCCCGTAGGCCACAGATCAGTGATAAAATGGCATTTTGTTGGACTGAGGGGCATGCAGGAGTGGAGAATGCCAGAGCTATTGCAAAGGGGCCGTGCCTTAGAAAGTGTTGCGGTTCAAGCAGTCTGGTGAGCTCTGGATGGCACTTGAAAATCTGGGGGAGGGAGTGTGAATCTCGTGCTGAATGAGGTTGTACCCATATAAGCAACAGGTCTCCAAGGTGAACAGCCTCTGGAAGGGGAGAGGAGGCCCAGGTCAGAGGTTTCCTGCATAAGTCCTTTGTCTAGAGGTGAATAATTGGCCATGAGAGATATTTTGGCCAGGACTTGGTAGACAAAAAAATACCTTTACAAACTGAATGGGTGTTCTGGCAGGTGAATGAATGCAGCCCCTCACCTTGGATAGGGTTATTAGGTCTTTGCTGTGGTTTTTGTCTGAGGAGGGGATTAGGGTGTGTGCTCCTTGTTCAGGGTGGAGCTATCCAAAATGTTTGGGACTGCTTTGTTCATGGCCTTGCTAGGACTTAGAGGGTTTGTGGCTGGAGATTGGAGTCTGATGTCTGAGCTCACCTGAGCCTGAAAAGGGGGAGTTCCCTATCCAACCCTGAGTGGGAAAATCCTATATCAATCTTATATCTCATAAAATGTCTCTCATTTGTAAAATGTAATAATTTGGTTGTTTAAATTGTTGGAGAAACTGAGTCATTGTCAAAGGATAATATTCTTGCCTTTTAAACCTTCTAATTATCAGTTTGGCTGAGTGAATGGGTGACTTCATGGTAAACTGGGATCCTGTTTTGTGGGAAGTGAGTTTTTGAGAGTAGGGGAAATTAGACAGAAAGGAGAATGGCATTGTATAAAGAAAGAATCTTGTGGGATAAATTTTGTCCTGAAATAGAATGGTGGTATATAACAAAGTGAAAGGCAGGGCAAAAGTTAAAGTCTAGAATGTTTGTAGATTGTCTGTGCAGGTCATAAAGGGAATTTGTGAAAGAATTTACATGTGATCCATTTGACTATGTATTTCCTTTAAAATCTTTCAGCATGTAATCTTATTTGAGCCAATGTTTAAGGCCTTTGATATTTGACAAACCTTCCAAAATCAAAACTCTAAATTTGGGGCTTGGCGCCCGTAGTGCAGTGGTTGCAGTGTTGGCCACATGCACTGAGGCTGGCAGGTTCGAACTCGGCCTGGCCAACAGAAAAAAAACAAAAAAGGCATGACTCTAAATTTGGTCTTGAAATATTAAGACCACTGAAAATCATAGGAAAACAAATTAAACTTATTTGACTTACTAAAAATATGTAGGAAACATTGTCAAATATGAAATAGTGATTGATTCTGTATGGATTATGAATATGTGTATATATATATATATGTTCTAATATTATAAAGTATTGGTCTATCCTAACATATAAGACATTGGTCTGTCCTAATGTACAAGACATTGGTCTATCTTAACATATATTGTTGGTAATAATTTTAATCCATCTAAAAAGAAAGAGTTTTTTTAATGTAACTGGCTGAGTCCAAAGTTTTTTTTTTTTTTTTTTTTTTTGAGACAGTGCCTCAAGCTGTCACCCTGGATAGTGTGCCGTGGCATCACAGCTCACAGCAACCTCCAATTCCTGGGCTCAAGCGAGTCTCTTGCCTCTGCCTCCCAAGTAGCTGGGACTACAGGCGCCTGCCACAACGCCCGGCCATTTT
>CAUYRH010111224.1:0-22027 GCA_963574655.1 Perodicticus potto | reverse complement strand
TGTACCTATAATTTGGTTTCTTGAATGCTTTTCCTTAGCGTTACAGCTTGCTGAACTTCTTTCTTGGCTCAGCTCCCTGTCTTTGGCTTCATAGAGTCTGATTCTGTCCAGTTTTTCTTCCTCTGCTCAGGAGCCTCTGCCAAGGGTTGCTACTAGTTGGTCATCTTCCCAGAATTCCCAAAATTTTAGATTTTGAAAGATGACATAACTCATGTGGAGAAGGGAGGCCTCTGAGCTGATTTATTTTCTTGAAAGATCTCGATGTGAGGAGAAGAGAATGAAGAAAACACCTATAGCAGTTCTCCTGTGGCCACTGAAAAAATGTAACTTGGTGACCAACCATAAGTGACAGTTTAATTCTTTAGGTCTAAAAGCCCAGACAGTGGCTCTGTGTCATCCCTAACAGTTTAGAGGATAGCTCTCTATCCTGTGGTGTGAGTGTTTCTTAATGAAAATTTTGGTTGTAAGTACTGGTTTGAATTCCTGACAGAGC
Source organism: Perodicticus potto (assembly GCA_963574655.1). Taxonomy (NCBI): domain Eukaryota; kingdom Metazoa; phylum Chordata; class Mammalia; order Primates; family Lorisidae; genus Perodicticus; species Perodicticus potto. The sequence goes on along the minus strand of CAUYRH010111224.1, from coordinate 21,534 downwards.
ATTTGGCATGTTATACACTTTCAAATCTCAGTAGTCACCATAGACCTTCTACTCGCTGGATGCATGCCCAGGGGAAGTAATATTAGTGATAAGATTACTCTACAGCACTCTATGCCTCAGAGAAAACAGTATTCAAATGCTCATGATGGGCACCAAGTCTTAAAGGGCCCATTTCTGTTTTCAGTAGAAATGAAACTGACTTCTTTCTAAACATTAATTACCACCAACTCATGAATGAAAACTGACCTATCATTACCATATTGAAATCTAAACATAAAGATATATTTGCAGTCATTGAAACATATGTAGTTTACTTCAAAGTAAAACCTAACATAACTAAACAGTTATCATAAATGTGTATCATACCCTTCCCTAGTTTATTTTACTTTATTTTATTTTTTATTGTGAAGTAGTTCATGGGTACAAATATTTTTGGTTACATGTATCAGTTTTGTAATTCTTGAGTCATGGTTGTAAGTGTGCCCATCACCCAGACAGTGTTCACTGTACCTGGTAAATAAGTTTTTGCCCAATTTTTATAGTTATCTGTGAAATGAAATGATGTATTAAAAATATATCATATTTTACTTTCTGAGAACTTTTAGAAATTGTTCTTCAACTTTGTGCTTTAAATTGTGGGTTATCATAATCACTACTAATGATTTGTTCCATTGATTGAACCACTTAAGGGATTCTGCTGGTAAAATGATGAGCATTTTTTCAGGGCTAAACTATGGAATAATTGAAGTCTTTAGAAAAACTGACTGTGGATAATAATTCTAATTGTGTGTGACTGGCAGAAGGAACGCCTCATGATGCTTTGGTGCAGGATCTAAAGCAATGCTTGTCATTAATCTGATTTTTCTATCTTTGCTGAAGTCAAAATAAAATTGTATGTTAGAAGAATTCAGAATTAGAGAAATAAGTCCTGGTTTTTGAAAGGTACACTGCTGTTAAAGACCAAAAACTAATGTTCTAAAGTCCTGGGTATTGTGATGCTAGTATTCCTCATCTAGTGTGGTGATTGGACTCCTGAAAGGTGGTTGCACCAAAGAGTATTTGGGGGGTGTTTACGTCAGAGTTACAGGGGAATTAAGAATGAAGCTGAATCATGCTCGCAATCTCCATCAATGTCTCATTCCCTAATCACTTAACGCTACCTTTGGATATTCATTATAATAAAAAACAAATAAACAAAGGAAAACAAGAACAATAGTTAAGATTCATGTACATGCTGTGCAGATTTAGGATCAAGATAAATCACAGAGACTTCTGAACATATTTCCACCGGATGCCATCACTATGCATCTCCTGTATAAAAATTTTTGACTAGGGTTCTTCTGTGCCATTCATGTATGTGTAGGAAGGAAGAATGGCAGAGATGGACTGGCTTGTGTTGTACAGCCTGCAGAATGCATGATGTACTTAACTGACAGTCGTCTTCATGTGCACACAACATCACACCAGAGTTCTGTTGGATGGCAGGAAAAGCAGCAAACCACACAGCTACAATGGGTTAGCCTATAGGAAGTAGGAAGTATAGTCTCATAACTCCATTTAGAAAGAGTTGTGTTGAGTGGATGGGCAAGAGCTTGGCTTTTGGCCTCATTTCTGAGTATGTGTGCACACACATGTATGTATAAACTTGTCCTATTTGAAGCCATAATTTACATGCACACTCAGTACATAGATACATATAAATGTTCATAGAACACATCTAATCCCACTGACTTTTAGAAAATTCTAAAATTACATCTAGCAAAATTAAATCCAGCCAAATCATTAGATTTATTCTATAAAGAAGGTGCCAAAAATGTATACATATTTTAAGAAAGACAAAAATTATATTAAAATTATAATAATGAAGTGTGCTTGACTTCCGCCATTATAAGAGGTGCTCAATTGTGACATTCATATTTTGTTATGGATATGTACGGAGTATTACAATTTTAACATGATTTTTTTCTTTGTAAAGGTGTATATTCATTTTATGGCACCCTCTATATATTCAAATTTTAACATGGTATTTCTTGGAATATTGACTTTGAGGTACCTACTAATTAGCTAAACTGATAAAAGTCTTAAATACCAAAGCATTCAACTCTTGAAACTTTCTTCACCATCATATTTGGAAATAATCATAATGAGAATTTATTAAGGATATGTGATAAAGACATAGTTCATTCTTACAAATAATTCTAAAGGGAAAGGAAATAAATGTATAAGTTATACATACTACAGTCTACTCTTTATATGGGGTGATTTTTTATAGTGTTGTGTTATTGCTTATATTTTTGTTGTCACTACTGTTAATGATCCTGAGCTATTTGAGTATAGAAACTATGTTTCATAGTTCTTGGCATCTCAGTTATAGCTTCCTATCATTATTAATGCTTAATAAATGCTTGTAATCATGTTATAAAAAGAAGAAAAATCGTGGAGCCACTGCTGCTCTTTACTAATTTCTAGGAAAGCTTCTTGTGGAGAGGACAAAGGAGAAAGATTAATAGTTTTGCAGTGAAGTCTTTCTTGTCATTTCAAACTTTGTTCTCTGTGTACAGTAATGAATCAATAAAATATATTAAATAACAATATTTTGCCTGGCTGGATCCCAGTCCACTTATAAAATATGACCAATTTTCTTATCTGTACTAGCTGTGATATTACTAAATTTGGGAAATGGTTTTTATGATTTGTGAATTTGTAGAATTCATCATTGCTGTCTGGCATGGAAAAGAGCATGTTATATTTCTCTGAATGGAAAGATAACAGTTGAACATTTTCATTATTAAAAACTTTAGATTTATACAAAAAGTTTCGTTTTACTGTATCAAGATTGTTAAGAAGTAACATTATGCATTTTAAACCCTTGCCACTCAATGATATCCTATATTTATATTTATCTTAATTTTAACCACACTATATATGCACATCTCCTATTTCGTAGCAGAGAAGCTGGAGGGACATAGAGGCAAAATTTGGAAGCTTAGAAACCCTAGTTGGTATGTGCTGTTCATTTCACACTCTGAGCTCAGGAGTTGGTTCCGTTCTCTAATTTGACCATCACATATTTAGGTTGGCCCTTATTCCCCACATCTTACTTTGATTTTGCTTTAGATATTTTTTCCGCTACTATCTCTATGACCCAGCTTACATTTCAATTTTAAGAGAAAGTTTTCAGAATCCATGAAGGAAGAGAGAAATAGAAAGATACAATTAGGATTTTCAAGGCTCGTGTTGCTTTTACAGACGGTACAGAAGTGTATATTTCTTTAGGATGTTTGTTGTTCTGTCTCTGTAACAGACATTTCAGTCTCTGCATTGCCCTTGTCTTGTCCAATGAAGTTATCCCTCTCCCCCGAACGATGCTCCTCTTTCGCCAGCTGATTTAATGATGTTTGCATGAATAGTCTTGAAAGTGACACTCTGCCATTGTGTTGGTTGCAGAGAGCTTCTCAAAAATATAGATGGCAAGGAGCAATCAATACATCTCTTTTATACACAGATGGAAGGGAAGTGTTTAAGATAGCAGTTCTATCATTCAAAGGTGCTTATATATTCTCAAAGTAGCTGTCTTTAAAAGAATCCATTTTTAGTGGGGTTAAGGCCTTATCATTTTAAAATTGTTTGGCCAGTCTATAACTTTTACAAATATCTGAATGTCATTTCTTATTTGTGAAGTTCTGTCTCAGCAAAAGTAGCTACGGTAAAATCTGCAAACAAACAGACAAAAAAAAAAAAATAGAAAAACCCTCTAATTTTTCTTTGAAAGGAGTTTGTTATATAAGAAATAAAATTATGCAGCATTTAGAATTAATGGTTTATTAATTGTAAGTCTTTTAAGTAAAGAGCATATGTTCTAAAAATCTTTAAACTCAGAAGTAAAATATAAATCTTTTATATAAGAGACTTAATAATTGGATAGAAGTGAAAAATGGGTTGGTGGGAATTGAGCACTAGCTCTTTCAAGCTGGATAATGACAGTACTGATGTGAAACTAACTCAAGCTTTTCACGGGAGCTTGACATTGTACCTTTGACAGCCGCAGGGGCTCAGCTGTTCTTGCTGAGACTCGCTATTGTTATCTGCTGTATCTGAACCTCACTGGCACTCCAAGACACTTTTATTTTAACATAGCAATTCTGATCTAATGACAGTAACTTTTGGCTATTTGTTGAGACTTGCAACATCTATCACACATCAAATTGACCTACTTTAATTTGATCTACACATACGTGAAATTTTACCCCATAACTTATTTTTCTTAACTTTTATTGGTTTATCATTGGCATATAATAACATATATTTAAAGAGTGAAACTTGATGTATTGCCATATGTATACCCATGACACACACTCCACATTCAAGATAATGGACAAATCTATTAATTCCAAAATATTCCTTATGTGCTTTTATAATTTTTTCTTCTTTTGCTGTCACATTGCACTCTATTCCTTAGCAACTATTAATCTAATTTTTGTTGCTATATCTTAGTTTATACTTTCTTGAATTTTACACAATAAACATCATAAGATATTTATACTTTGTTGGCTAGATTATTTCATTCATAATTTTTGATATTAATTTATGTAGGCAGGTCTATCAATACCATAATCCTTTATACAAATACATTGCAGAGCAGTTTCCATCATATGAATCTATCACATTTTGTTTATCCATTAACCTGTTGAAGCACACTTGGACTGCTTTCAGATAGTTATTATAAACAAAGCTGCTATGATCATTCATGCACACATTTCTGTAGGTACATATACTTTCATTTTCCTGAGTAATTACTTAAACGTAGAATCTCTAGATTCCATAGTAAGTGTATGTTTAATATTTTAAGACATTCTCAGACTCAAAGTTTTTTCTGAAGTTGTTGCAACATTTTGCATTTCAACCAGCAGGGTACAACAATTTTAGTTGCTCTGCCTCTTCACCAAGACTTTATATAATCATGCCTTTAAAGAAAGCTAATTATTAATATTATTCTTTATTAGCAAATCAAAATCATTTGTGGGATACAATATGATGTTTTGACATAGGTATACAATGTGAGATGATTAAATCAAGTCAATTAACATGTTAAACCTTCTAATAAGTGTGTAATGTTATCTTGTTGGGTTTTTAATTTGTATTTTCTAATAACTAATAATATTGAATACCTTTTCTCATGAACTCATTTGGCATCCATGTATCATTATTGATAAATTGTTTTTCAAGTATTTTGTTAAGTTTTGGATTTGAATTGTTTGCTTTCTTGATATTTAACCCTGTGAGTTCTTTACATATTCTAAAAAAAAACTTCTCTAATTGTGATTTACAAATACTTTCTACAAGATTGTGGATTGCCTTTTTTTAATTTAATAGTGATTTTCAAGAAGCAGAAATATTTAATTTGTTAAGGTTTAATTTTTCATTTTATTTTATGAAACAACTTCTATAACATCATTTGTTGAAAAGATGGTCATTTCTCCTCAGAAGTGCCTTTGAGCCATCAATTTGTCCAAGTTGGTGTGGATCTATTTTGGAATTCTTTCTCTTCTTCCATTGATCTCTTTATCTTTATTCCAGTTCTACAGTGCCCTGATTACTGCAGCTTTACAATAGATCTTGAGGTCAGATATTGTATAAATTTCAACATTGTTCTTTTTCAAAGTTGTTTGGAATAAGGAGGTTTCTTTTATTTCCATATGATTTTTTCAATCATCTTGCACCAAAATATCTGCTTGAAGCTGGATTGGGATTGTATTGGCATCTCCATATTTATAGATAGACTTGAGGAAGCATTGGCATTTTAACAATATTCTGATCTATGAATATATTTTATCTATCCATTCTCTTGGGATTTTTAAATTTCTTGGCAAGTTTTTGTGCTTTGAAGAGCACAAATTGCACAATTTTGCCAGTTTCATCACTAGATATGTAATATCTTAATGCCACTTTAAATGGTATCATTCTCTCCATTTTAGTACTAGTTCTAGTAAATAAAATGCAATTTTCTGTCTATTTTGGTCTTGTATACTTCAGCCTTGCTGAATTTACTTATTAGTTTTTGATACCCTGCAGGAGATTGTGTTGGCTATTCCTCGTGTTCTGCAAATAAGAATAGATAAACTATTCTTGGTGGCGTCTGCAGCTCAAGGAGTAGGGCACCAGCCCCATGTACTGGAGGTGGTGGGGTCAAACCCAGCCCCAGCCAAAAACTGCAAAAAAAAAAAAAAAAAATAGTTTATTCCTTCCTTTTCAGTTTCTTGCCTAGTTGGGTTGCCTAGAATGGCCTATTGGATAGAAGGAATGGATGGATTTTGAAGTCAAATATTGTATAAACTAGGAGTGGATGTCCTTGAATTTATATTTATATTAAAGGGACAAAGTGCAATCTTTCACAATTACATATGACATTAATCGCAGGTTCTTTTCTAGATTTTTTTTTTTTTTGGTAGAGAAAATTCTCTTCTTTTTTTGTATCAGAGACTTTTTAATATAAAATGGATGTTGGATTCTTGCAGGTGTTTTGTTTTGTTTTGTTGGTTTTTGCCTCTGTTGAAGGAAACAAATTTTCTTTACATCTGTTAAAATGGTAAAATTAATTTTTGGTGACATTTTAAATGCTAAACTAATTTTGCAATCCTGAAGTAAACTCTTCTTGGTTATTATACATTTTCTCTTATTTATACAGTTATATTTGAGTTTTCAAAGTTTTGTTAAAATTTTTTCATCTACGTTCAGAGTGTATTGATCATTTCCTTATAATATTTCTGCCTGGTTTTGGCCCTAATGGAATCATGATCCCACAGAATGAGTTTGAGTGTATCATATTCTCATAAATTTTCTGGAAATGTTTGGTATAATTCCTTAGTGGTGATATTCAGGAATGTAATTTTAAATGTTGAAAAAATTTTTCACTTAATTCATGTTAAGAACTATTAATCTTACCCATTTGTTCTTGAGATAATTTTGGTAATTTGTCTCTTTCATGGCTATTTCTATTTTACTCATGACATTAAAAATTCATAATATTCCCATGTTATATTACCTTTTTAACATACGCAGAATGTATTAGTGTATCACTCTTATATTGGTAGTTCACACCCCTTCCCCTTTCTGATTTGTCTGGCTGATGATTCATCATTCTTTTTTTTTTTTTTTTGAGACAGAGCCTCAAGCTGTCACCCTGGAGAGAGTGCCGTGGCATCACAGCTCACAGCAACCTCCAATTCCTGGGCTCAAGCTAGTCTCTTGGCTCTGCCTCCCAAGTAGCTGGGACTACAGGCACCCACCACAACACCCGGCCATTTTTTGGTTGCAGCCATCATTGTTGTTTGGCAGGCCCAGGCTGGATTCGAACCCGCTAGCTCAGGTGTACGTGGCTGGCGCCTTAGCCCATTGAGCCACAGGCGCCAAGCCGATTCATCATTCTTATTAGACACCATGCAGTAGGTCTCACTGTTTTTTCTTTAATCTATTCAAATTATCTTCAACTTTGTAAATACGGTTGGTAGTATTTTATTCTTTTACAACTTTGAAGGTGTGTTTTATGGTATATAACGTGATCTAAATTTTTTAGAGTACATGTGAGTCTGATACAATGTTGTTCTGCTGCAGTTCCCTGGGGTGTTGTGTAAATGGCTGTTATTATTTCTCTCTTTCTTCTTGGTAATTTCCTTTGCATTGAAGCCGAATTCACCTGATTAGTAATATTATTATTTATTTTCTGAAAAAAATATTTAGACAGTATGTCTTATTTCTTTTATGTACTTTTAACCTAGCTATGCTATGTCTCGGTGTTTGATATGAGCTCCTGAAAGTTGGTAGATAGTTTGATTATATTTTTGTGAGTAAATAGCTTTTAAAAATCATTTTTTATTTAAATTCTTAATTTTGCTCAGTTACAAATCGTAAAATTCTTTCAATGCATGCATTTTAATTTTCATTTTAGTTTTAGAACTTTTTCTCATTGAAATTGTATACATTTAAGGTATACACTGTGATGTTTTAATATACATATATAATGAACTGATTAATACAGTCAAGCTAATTAACATATCTGTTTCTTATGTATTAAAACTATTTTTCAGAATAAAGTTATATTCCTAACAAAAAGAAAATTAATGTATTCCCATAGGTATAATTTTTTTGAGTAAACAGACAGACTTAAGATACTTGTAGCAAATTTCGTGTCTATTATACAGTATTATAAACTATTGTTTCCAGGCTCTATGCTAGAATGCTAACACATTCATCCTATGTAACTGAAACTTTGTTCATTTTGAATCATTTCTTTCTATTCTCCCCTAGTCTCTGAGTCACTTGTAACCACAATTTCCCTCTCTGCTTCTATGAAGTGACTGTTTTAGATTCCACATTTAAGACAGTGAATGGAGCATTTGTCTCTCTGTGTCTGTCTTATTTCACTCAGCATCATTTCCTCTAGGCTCATCTGTTATCATAAATGTCTGGGTTTCCTTGTTTTGTGAAGCTTACAGTATATGAATGTATATGTTAAATACACATATGTATATTTACACAAATAACACATATATGTATATCATAATTTCTTTATCAATTCATCCATCAATGAACACTTAGACTGTTTCTGTACTTTTGCTTTTGTGAATAGTAGTAATTGAGTTGTCTGAGTTCCTACATATTTTAAGTATTAATCCTCTTTTTATGATTGTAAATATTTTCTCCCATTCTGCAGTTTGACTTTGTGTTTTATTTAATGTTATCTTTGTTGTGTAGAAGATTTTATGTGATGTAATCTCACTTGTTTGTTTTAGCTTTCATTGCCTGAATTTTGGTGTCATATCCAGAAAATCATCGCCAGACCAATGTCGAGGAGCTTATTCCTTTTGTGTTCTTCTGGGGGTTTTAAAGTTTCACGTCTTACATTTAAGTCTTTAATATACATTGTGTTGACTTTTGTGTATGGGATAAGAATTCAATTTTGTTATTTCACATGTGCATATTCAGTGTTCCCTATTTACAAAGAGACTATCCTTCCTATTGTGTGTTATTGATGCTGTAATCCAATATTAGCTGCCTATATATGTGGGTTTATTTCTGGATTTTCTATTTTGTTCCATTGTCTTATGAGTGTGTTTTGGTGCCAGTACTATGCTCTTTGATTACTACACTTTATAGCATAATTTGAAATCAGGAAAAGTGATGATACAAATATGTTTTCAAATGAATGTATTTTTTATTTTAATTCATTTTCATCTGATATAATTATTATATATTGGGAATTATTTCATCATTTTGGTATTCAGTTCTGTATGTTTCATCTGTTTACAATGAAGCATTTTTGTGATGGTTGTTTTAAAATTCTTGTTCGATTTTAAATAGTGAAATTTCAACATCTGAGTTAATTCACTGTTCACATTTGTTGATTATCTTCTTTTTCTCCTGGTTCTTTAGCATGAGTGATTTCAATTCCTCCTTTTGGGGGAATAGTATCACAAGGGACCACATTTTTCTTACATTTTCCTTTTAGGCAGACAGTCACCTTGTTTAGGTTTAATGCACAAGTCCTATCTGCTTTGGTGGGCTGTGGTTCCCACGACAACTTAGTTTTAGAGCTGCTGCAGTGCTATTCTGATCTGCTTTGTGTAAAGACAGGAGGCTTCACTGTGAATGCAGACACTGAAGTGCAGTTCCCAAAATATTTGGTGCATTGATCTAGTCAACTTGCTAGGTCTATTATTGTCTTTTGGATTGTGTCCGTACTTTGGAGAAACGGAGATAAATACACCACTTTGTAAAACACCACTTTGTCATAAAAATAGATATTTTAAAAATCAAAAATATCTATTAAGATCTTACAGAATTGCATGTCTGTGGAAATTAGTTGTGGAATCGTACTGAATTTTTTATGGAGGAAGGAAGGGAATTATTAGTTTTCCATGCCTATTACTACCCACCTCTCTATATATCCCTGTATCCACTATTTAGTAATGATGCAGAATGAAGTAGTTCTCAATTTAAAAACCATCATTAAATTACGGCAGAAGCTTAGGCAAATTATTTAGCTGCTTCTTTTTAATTTCTATATTTCCAAAGGGAGAATGGAATGACAGTATGTTGTTTTCTCCAACATTTTTTTCTTCTCTTATTCTCTTATCCAGTTAGGACAGTTACAACTCATTTGCTTTAGTGATGTTGTAAATATAATTTAGTCCGATAAAGCATGACAAGAATACAAATGGCTTTGAGGAAGGAAGAGCTAACCTTTTTTCTAGCTGGGTGTGATCAAGGAACATATTAATCCAGTTGCCTTTTTAAATCAGTGTGTAACCATGAGGTGAACCAGACTTAGGATCAAACTTACACTATTTAAAGAAGAAGAAAAATAAAAAAATAAACATGGACCACTAAGAACATTAATTCAATACTATTAAACAGCCTTGAAGCCTGTTCTTTTTCTGGATATCTTCAAATGTAATATATTATTTATTGTTAAGTCAATTGGAGTTGAGTTATATAATCTGTAGTATCTTAACTAATGTGGAGAATAATGATAAACTATGACTTATAGAATAAGGAAAAGTAAACAAAATTATAAATATTGAGCGGACACCACAATTTCAGGCATTTATAAGCAGTTCAGAAACTGGAATAGATGATCTAGGATTTTTGGATGTTAAGACTGGAGATTAATCTCATACAGAGCAGGGCAATTCAGGTTTGTTGCCCTCGGTAGAGTGTCGTGGTGTCACAGCTCACTGCAACCTCCAGCTCTTGGGCTTAGGAAATTCTCCTGCCTCGGCCTTAAGAGCAGCTGGGAATACAGGCAGCTGCCACGGTGCCCGGCTATTTTTGTTGCTGTTTGGCCAGGGCTGGGTTTGACCATGCCACCCTAGGTATATGGGGTCAGCGGCCTACTCACTGAGCCATAGGCACTGCACAATTCAAGTTTTTTGTAAGAAGTGTATATTACTAATAATAGACATTTCCATTCATTGTAATATAGATAAATTATGAGTTATAGATAAATTAATTATATATTTCACAGTACTGACTGTGAAATGTATAGCTTTAAATCACTCTGATACAGGGGCTTCTCCACTCCTATGGTTACATTTAAAACTATATTTTTGTTGGGGTTCACTGAAGGCCTCTTAGTTTAGAATTCTTTAGTTGAGAATTGTTACTTTCCATCAATTTTATTTTACAAAAAGACATTAAGTCATCTAGGCATTGTTACTTTCGAAATTAACGCTATTGAGAAATGACAGCATCAGAGAAAAGACTTAAGATATTAAAAAACATATTGATAGACATGTAGTGGCAAAAAATTTAAAAAATATAATGACCAGTTTCTCACACACAGAGTACATTGATGCTTTACCAGATTTATAGCGACATAGGGTCATAAAACATACTTACACATCTTACTAATCTTATGATTAGTTATTAAAACAACGGCTGAGGTCTGAGATGCAACTGATTTGGCAGTGAGCCAAGATTGTCAGAGTTACCCGAATCATTGGTCCTGGAATTTTTCAAATATTATAATCCAGAATTTAACTTTCTCTGAATACAACATATTAATGTCCACTATAACATCACACACATTACCAATATATTTACACAGTTATATAAGCAACACTAAGGCTTAATTGGAACTTTTTAAATAATTTGATTTCCTATAGTGAAACTACTTTAGAAGAGGAGGGCATTACAATTTTAAAAGTGACTTAACGCAGAGGCAAACATGAAAATTACCACTGTTCAAAATTTTGCATTCATTTTGTTGCATAACATTCATTTGTTTAAATCATTTCTAAATTAGCAGGACTATAGACTAGAGCTGGTTGTCCTGGAAGTGACTGCAATGTTACAGAAAAGCGTGTAAATTTTGAGATATACGGCTACTAAAAATGTAGAAATGAATATTTTTTTAAATATCATTAAGGCTTTTGGTTTAATAGGATCTTTTATATTTGACTTGGGCAACTCTATTAAAATACTTTTTTAGGATGCCTAGCAGTAAGAATTAAATAAAATTTCTACCTTCAGGAATGCAAGTGTTATATCATATGAAGAACAGCTGCTAAACCAGCTGTTGTCACCATTTAAGTTCAACCTGTTGCCAAGAAACATTTCCTCCAATCATTTTATTTGTTCATTTGGGGAGAATAATCTACGATGGAGTGCCAAGGCTAGATGTGACTACTACAGAAAGAGCGATTTGGTGGGCCTCAAGTGGGCTGTCATGTCTTTGTAGATCGAATGGTGTGAATTGCTGCCAGGACTTATTGGAGTGTAGTTGATAGATACACAGAATGGCACTATTAACAGTGATGGTGAAATATTTTGCTTTAGTGAAGGTGAATGTGAACTCTGTAGTGTAACCTACTATACATGTAGTCATTTAGCCAGAACAAAATACCTGTTATGCTCTGGACTTAAGTAATGGAGCCAAAAGTCTGCCGTATGCAGTCAAATGAATGGCAGGCTAAGCGTGAAACTCAGTTAATTTTGGCGATGTAAAGAAACACCTACTTTATCTAGGTCAGCTGTCAACATTTTCTTTTCCTGGATGATTCTAAACTCTTAACTTTGCACACCAGAGAAAAGATATGAGATATGACAGTAGTTTGATTTAGCTGTAAAGATTAAATGAATGTTCAAATACCAGGGAAAATTACCTCCAATTATTCAGCATGGGAATGAGGTCAGAAACATAGAATTATTTCTCTTTTACTTTGTCTCACAAACATATCTCTAATTAGAAAAATACAGTGATTTGTATGTATTTGTTGTACATTTGCCCCAGGCAATCACAAACCTCTGAATTGACCTGTCCATCAAGAGAAATGTAGTACTGAGACTAGATGTTAAATGTACCATGTTCAACTTTTTAAACTGTGAGACAGCAAGATTCCACCAAGGGGAAAAATAAGAAAAAATGAAAGAGCTTATTATAAATATTGTATATTGTGCTAGAAGAGAAAGAAACCACAGGATAAAGTGACCTGTGTGTCAATGATTTTACAGAAATATCCAGTTACAAACACTTACACTGGTGCATTAGTTAGTTAAATGCCTTCCTTTTGAAGACAAAGAAAACACTTTTATACTACGGAACATTGTCTCTTAGACATCTCAGGGACATATGTTTGCTCTTCTATGGAATTAAGTCAGCTTTTCTGGGAAACTTAGAAACACTGCAGCACTGCTGAATAGTGATATCCAGACATTCTATGAAGAAACTCAAATTCATTTATACTGGATTTCAACTGGGGCAAAGAGCAAATTTGCTTAGTATTGGCAATGGACTCTTTAAAAATTAAAAGATCTGATTAAAAGTATCAATAAAATTGTTGATAATGTGCAATATTTTTATGCTCCATGAAGGTGATGTCATTAGGGAAGCAGTACCCGATTCCTTAGGATCACTGGGCTTATGTCTTTACTACTCTTCTTTTATAAGAATCAGCACTTTTCCATAACCTGTTGTCCTGGACACCACTCTTTCAGTCCATACTTCCAATGACAGACAACATGTCCTTTCTGTTGCCTCTCCTGCACCTTTCAATCATGAAGCAGCCCTCACTGAATTTAACACCCGATAACCTCAGGCTTTTAGCTCAGCTGAGGTCAGATGAAGAATGTTTTCAGATTTCATGCTTAGGAGTTTGGAATTTGCTTTTATGTGAAGAGTAACAATATATATTTTTTGGTCAAAGATTCTTATTTTTAGATTTATTTATGTCATTAATAAAAAAAATACTATCTCCTATTTTTCATGTAGCAAAACCTGCCACAGAAAATTCCACACATTTGTCAAGTTAGTTACTAGAACCTTAGCAAAGTGTGTGACAGCTGTGAAGTCAGGAAGAGTCTCAAGTAAGAGTCAGTTATTAGGAAGAATGATGGAGAAAGGGAATAGAAAGAGGAAACAGCACATAAAAGTTAAATGAGACAATTAATATAAGAATCACACTGAATATGATTTAGTTCATAAATAATGTCTAAAAGACATTAAAAGAAGGAAAAGAGGAAAGAAAGAAACAACTCCATGAGAAGAAATGGAAGAACCTGAGATGCCTATTATTAAGTGAAAGAAATTAATTTGAAAAGTCAACAGACTGTATTGATCCCAACTATATGATATTTCAGGAAAAGAAAATCTATGGAGACAGTAAAAAGATCAGTAGTAACTAGGGGTAAGGGAAGGGGGGGAATTAATTAATTACAGAGCACAGAGGATTTTTAAGGCAGCAAAAATACTGTGTACAATACTATAATGTTGGACACATGTCATTATATATTTTTCAGATAGAATATGCAGCATTAAGAGTGAATCTTGGTGCAAACCATGGAATTTGGGTGACAGTGTTACATCAAGGTGGGTTCATCAGTTTTATGCATTGAATTGTAACAAATGCACCACTCCAGCAGGTCTGTTGACAATGAGGGAGGCTATGGTACATGAAATCTCTCTATACCTTCCACTCAATTTTGCTATGAGCCTAAACCTGTTCTAAAAAATAGTGTCTATTAAAATCTAAAGAGGAGACGCAGAGAAGCATTAGCAAATTATGCCAAGTGTTTCAACTTGCCAAGAAAGTTCTCAGACCTGGTAAGAGGAAAAATAGGAAAAGGCATGAAACTGTCAAAACTTCTGTGATATATTCTACTTTATCTGCCTCTTCTTCCCAGCATGGAGTTTGACTTCTCCAAGTCAAGCTTCTCCATTCTTCTGGAGATTGCAGAATATTTGGTTTTGACTTGTGAGAAACAGCAGCTTGATGCTGCAATGATATTTTGAGGTACTTTGATACAGTCAGTTATTGTGGCTCTTGCCTGCTGAAAACCCATGATGATCAGGGTGTGAGAGCAGACAACTGGGTGGTAACTAGCTTACATGCACTTCAGCAGCACAGAGTACATGGGTGCTTTGGGATAGCCTGGATGTGTTTTAGACTACATCAATATAGTCATACAAAAAGTAGGTCAGTAACACAATGTTCTTAAATCCCAGGAATTGTCTCTATATTTTGAACCAGAAAGTATACAGAAAAACCAGTTATAGAACATCTTTTTAAACTAATAACACCTTAATTATTTCACCCTAAATTGGGGAACCTGATTACGGGAATTACCCACTCATCTATCTAGCTTGTTTGAAGTTCTCTAATTTGAATCTAAACCCAGACTTTAAGGTGCAGGGAACAGGTGCTGAATAAAAAGCATCTTTTTACTAGGTTAGTTTCCTGAGAATCTTATTTTTTAACTCAAAAATATGATAGGATGCTTGGGAGGCAGAACCAAACACATGTAAAGCAAATTGACTTCTTTCCACCCATGAAGTAATGTACTGCAGGAAGAATGTAAAGCTATTTTCACATGAAGGTATCTATGAGACATTTAGCAAAAACAGAGCATCAATGGGCAGTTTAAAACAGACGGCACTCTTTTATTCTTTTAAGGTATTTAGAAAATGAAATCCACAAGATGTGGTAATAGGTTGGATATGGCAGTAATTGTTTTGCTTGACAATTGGAGTACCAAGCACCAAGGGTGCTACTCCATCCTCATATAAAAGGCACTGAGGTTGATTTGGGAGCTCAGGAGAGGGAGAATATAAGTTTCGATTTGGACATGCTGAATTTGGATTATCTTTAAGATTACCCAAGAAAATATACCGAAGAAGTATTTGGAAATGTGGGCTTGAGGCTTAAAGGAATTTATAAGATATAAATTTGGAGTCCTCGAGAGCTAGAAATAATTGGGAAAAGGTATCTAATAATAAGGCTGAAGAATTCCAAAACTAATGTCTGATATGTGGAAGAAATCCATGTGGAATGAAAAAAGAGGTAACCAGAGAGTAAGACTTGAAACAAACATCTCTGTCTTCACAGAAACCAAGCAATGAAGGTTATTTAGAAGGGTATTACCAACAGCACGAGAAGCTACTGAGAACTCATGAACAAGATTAAAAACAGAATCCTCTTGGAATTTAACACTAGAGAAGACATTACTGACTTCTCCAGGATCTGCTTTTGAGGAGTGGGAGGGGCAGGGAACATGGTAATGCTTGTCACAGAGTGAATAAAAATATGAAGAAATTGATAGAACACAAGAGTCTGGGCTTGAAAAAGCAGAAATGCAGAAAGAGGAAGGATGTGAAATGCACATTTGTTTTGTCTTCCTTTAATGTGAGAAACTTGAACCCACTCAAAATTTGATTAAACAAACCAAGTTGGGCTCAAAGGAGTAGGGCACCGGCTCCATATACCAGAGGTGGTGGATTTAGGCCAAAAAAATGCAAAAACAAACAAAAAAACCCCAAAGTTAAGTCGGATAAAGAATACAAAAGAGTAAAGAAAACAATAATGCACAAGTTCTGAAAAAATCTGCAGATGTGGCATTCAACACATAGGTAAGGGGAAGAAAAGAGAAATAATACTTGTTCTAACTGTGTTGGCCTTATTTTCTAACCCTTTCACCTGAAGGAAACTGGGGAAACACAGGGAACATTTTATTTACATTTTTCTTTGCTTATTTTCCAGAGTTTGTTAGATTTATGGAAGCATATTGGTAAACTAAAAAGACTAGGGACATTTGACTCCATATAGTTGTATGTGAATGGCAGCACTGCAGCTAGTTACACAATCCCTGTTAAATCACCCAAATCTCTCTGAGCTTCAGTTTCCTCATCTGAAAGTTGAGATAATTACATAACTTTAAAGGTTCTAAACTAAAGGCTAAATGATAAATGGTTGATCTGTGTCTCGTTCCGATGTCTGTAACTCTCAAACTCTGTGAATGCAGACACTTTTCTCATTTTGCTGAAGGAGGAATTAGTTTTGGCAAAAGCAGTTTGGGTATTTACACAGATACCTAGAGAGCTTTTTATATGGCCAACTAAATGAATGGGTCTCTCTCTCTCTGATAACGTGTGACCAAGCAAGCTTTGGAAAGTGATCCATTTAGCTCTGTGTCTCAATGCATGTGCTCTCTCAAGTCAAAGCTCACCCAGCAGGGTCTTTGCTCTGTCCCCCAAGACCACCATATTTACCGTTCAGAACTCAAGTGAAATCCACTATACTTCAAGCATTCTTCCCTTGAGTATGGTGAGTTAGTTGGGTTTTATAACCCCACTGCCTGCATTAGATCTTAGTTACATCAAGTACTAGCTAGGTGACCTTGTTAGCATAGGGAGGACAGTGTGACATGAGCAGAGGACATAGGGAATGTGCTGGGGAAATAAGGGTGTGCTGCGTATGAAAACGTACTGTAACGACTCCAAGATGGGGTAACCACAGAGTCGCAAGAAACAACACACGTGCACGCACATTGCAACACTGCAGTTTGTCTCCCACCACAGTGAACTTTGAGCACCAGGAAACATCTGAGCCTAACCATGGAAGGTGAAAAACACTTCACTCATGGGTCAAGAAAAAAAGGGAAGAAACACCTTTATGGCGGAGGAGAAGCCAAGGGGGAGAAAAAGGGAAGTTGCTGAAACCCAGTGCTCCTGTCTGCTGGGACAAGTGTGTGCTCCCTCTGGCTTTGTAGTCTTACAGGGTGATTACATTGTCACCTGTTCGTGCAAATTGAGATGTCCCTCACTTTCATTCTTTGAGATAAGAACTAAGATATTCATGTCAGCCACCAGTACCAAACTTGGACAAGTGTCATAAACTATTTGTGTATGTTTTCCAACAGGGAGAATGACAATGATAATAGCTATTCTGACTATAAAATGAAATTTAAAACCCATAGAGCACTCTCTGCACATAGAAAATACTCATTATATAAAAGCTAACAATTTTCTTGATATTCTGAAGTCTCTACAGTTTGCTAACCTGCATTAGTTTCTATCCCTCTTTCTTTTAAAATTTCAGCTTAATTTTAAATGAAACTAACATTTTTAGGCAAAGACTTCAGTTTAGATGTGCACTATGCTCCTGATATCTAAGCCCAAATATCTATTTCAGATTAAGCTGAGGCAGGGATATCAAATGTCTTTTTTTTTTCCTTCAGCTGTGCATTGGAAGAATAAGAGTTGTCTTGGGCCACATATTAACAGAAATAACAATAACTGATGTGCAAAATCAAGCTCCCTGCATACTTTTCATGATATCCAAAGACATAGATAAGCTAATAATAAAAAGGCCTGACAAAATTAGCATACAACTCTTGGGCCACAGGTTGACATGGGGGCTTACACATTATCTCTTAAAAACTTTAAAGGAATGTGAAACTTTTTTTTTCTAATTAATGAACAGAAAGAAAACAAAGGGATTAAAATAAAAATAAAGGAGGAAGATGGGCAACTGGAAGCAGCTTCGGAAAGAGGCTCCTGTCCAAAAGGAAAGATAGCTGCCAGAAACTGCCCAATTAAGCTGAAGACTGGGAGCCCAGCTGAGAAAGAGAAGTGGTAACTGCCGGTCACCTCTGCGACTCCAACAAAGCAAGCTTCAGGTACAAAATTCATCTGAAAGGAAAAGTGTACATCCCCTCCCCCAAGAAAGCTGTGGGATTTTGTTTTCCTGTTTCCTTTCTTTTTACTCTTCAAAAGCTCCTGCGGGGTTTCTACAGATAGGCGGTGAACCGTGGACCTTTTGGCTCACCCCATGGAAGAGTGCTGTGGGAAGTGGGGTCTGCTTCGTCAGAGCAACCCTGCCATGACTTTGAACACTCTCTTGCTAGGCAGAAAAACTAAACTAAAGTTTTCCCCACCATTCTGAACTTATGGTACACCCTTCCTCTCCCTTACTTGACGAACCAGAAGCCTAAACCCTGCTGAGACTAAGGGAGGAGGTTCTTGAACAGCGCCGCACACCCCTGCCTGCTGGGCCAAGTGCCCCACTGGCAAGAGACTCCAGGGGCTCTCGGTGAGCCTCCCTCCCCTGGCCAGGGATTTTTCCGGCTACTGCACAGTCCCATGCCCCATGCCCGAGCCCGCTCCTGGCCAGAGACTCCACTGGTGACTGTGCAGCCCCCGCAGGTCCAACCCTGGCCAGGGCCTACTCCGGCTACCTCACGCCCATGATCCACACCTGCCTCTGGTCAGGGACTCCACCAGCGACCGTGAGGACCTGAGCCCCACAACCACCAGGCCTCCACACGTCCGCCCCTGGCCAGGAGATCCCATGGTGCCTTGCACCTACCAGACCTCTGCAGGCCCACCTTCAGCCAGATACTCCACCAGCAACATTGCAGCCCCATGCCCCAAGACCGCTGGGCCTCCACAGGTGCACCCCTGGCCAGGGACTCCTCCTGCAACTGCACAGCCTTGCACCCTGTGCCCCGCACATGCCAGGCCTCTGCAGGCCCACCTTAGGCCAGAGACTCCCCCTGCAACCACGCGGCCCTATATCGTGCACTTGTGAGGCCTCTGCAGGTGAGTCCCCTGGCCAGGGATTCCTCTTATAACCATGCCTGCCAGGCCTCTGCAGGTCCGCCTTTGGCCAGGGACTTCCCCTGCAAATGCACGGCCCTACACCCTGTGCCTGCCAGGCCTCCACAGGCCCTCTGTTAGCCAGGGACTCTGCCAGAGACAGCACTGCCCCACACCCCACACACGCCAGGACTCTGCAGGCCCACCTCCAGCCAAGGACTTTGCTGGCAACCACAAAGCCATGGGCACCGCACCCGCTTGGCCTCTGCAGGCCTGCCTTCGGCCAGGGACTCCACCGGCGACCATGTGGCCCCACACCACATGCCCGCAGGACCTCCTCATGCCAGTTCCCGGATAGGGACTACTGAGGGACTCTGCTGGCAACTGCCCGGGCCCGTGCCCTGCGCTCTGCACCCGCCGGACCTCCACATGCCTGCCTCTGGCCAGGGACTCCAGGAGCTGTGCAACCCATGTCCTCCCTCCCATACCCTCCTTGTCTCTGCACTGGCCCTGCCCATCTGGCCAGGAACTCTGGAAGCCATGGGACTGTGGCCCTCCCTTTGGAGCCATCCCTGCCTCTGCGTGGAGCCCTCCTCCTGGCCAGAGACTGCTGGAGCCATGGGCTCTCCTTGCCCCCTAAAGTCACTGGGTGCCTGGCAATCCCATAACCGTGTCCATCAACCCCTGCCCTGCTGCTGGATTTGGGGTTGCCACACTCCGGAGCGGCTCCTACATCCAGAACTCCCTGGCTGGGGCAGTCCCTGAGGAGCTACAAGGGGTAACTCCCTACAAAGCTCCAGCAAAAATAGAGTGATCCAGCCAGGGTCTGATCTTGGAGAGAAACCTCCCCATACCTGAGGACGACTGGAGGCAACGGTGAAAAACAATCATGGGGCGGAACCAATGGAAAAATGCTGGCACTATGAATAATCAGAGGCAATCAACTCCCCCAGAGAATGACAAGGCAGACACAGCACAAGATCCCATTCATAAACAAATGGCTGAGATGTCAGAAATTGAATTTAGAATCTGGATAGGAAATAAGATCAACAGAATGGAGGAAAAGATGGAATTAGAATTTCAAGCAGTACAGTCAAAAAAAAAAAAAAAAGAATTTCAAGCAGTAATCCAAAAGATGTTGCAAGAATTCAATGAATTCAGAGACAAAATGACCAAAGATTTTGACACATTGACATAAGAAGTTGCAGCCCTCAGGGTTCTGAGAAATATAGTAGAATCCCTCAGTAACAGAATGGAACAAGCAGAAGAAAGGATGTCTGACATTGAAGACAAAGCTTTCGAATGCTCCCAAACCTCCAAAGAGGAAGAGAAATGGAAGGCAAAAACAGACCACTCTCAGTGAGATCTGGGATAATTCAACGAAAGCCAATATTTGCTCTATGGGGATCCCAGAAAACAATGAAATGGCTTCACAAGACACAGAGTCTCTTCTTCAAGAGATTATGAAAGAGAACTTTCTAGACATGCCAAGAGATTCTGAAATTCAAATAGCAGATAGTTTCAGAACTCCAGCATAGACTCAACCCGAATAAGACATCTCCCAGACACATAATCAATTTCATTAAAGTTAATACGAAGGAGAAAATTCTGAAAGCAGCCAGATGTAAGAAAACCATAGCCTACAAGGGGAAGAATATTAGAATAATTGCAGATCTCTCTGCTGAAACCTTTCAAGCTAGAAGAGGATAGTCATTGACTTAATTTTTTAAAACAAAGTAACTTCCAAACCAGGATACTGTATCAAGCTAAACTGAGTTTCATTTGTGATGGAGAAATTAAATACTTTAATGAAATCCACATGTTGAAGAAATTTGCGGTAAATAAACCAGCTCTCCAGGACATTCTCAGACCTATCCTCCATAAGAATCAGTGTAATCCTCCACCATAAAAGTTTTTTCACCCAGAAACTTCTTATCAAATTCCAGTTTCCACCATGAAGAAAGGATTAAAAAAGTCCACTAGATCTTCTCAAGATTTATCATTGGTTTCAATTAATGTGAATGGTTTAAATTGTCCTCTAAAAAGGCACAGGTTGGCTGACTGTATACAAAAACTCAGGCTAGATATCTGCTGCATACAAGAATCCCACCTTACCTTAAAAGATAAATTTAGACTCAAGGTGAAGGGATGGTCATCTATATTCC
>CAUYRH010111222.1:0-10046 GCA_963574655.1 Perodicticus potto | reverse complement strand
GCCTGCCAAACAACAATGACGGCTGCAAACAAACAAAAAAAAAATGGCCGGGTATTGTGGCAGTGCCTGTAGTCCCAGCTACTTGGGAGGTGGAGGCAAGAGACTCGCTTGAGCCCAGGAATTAGAGGTTGCTGTGAGCTGTGATGCCACGGCACTCTATCCAGGGTGACAGCTTGAGGCTCTGTCTCAAAAAGAAAAGGAAAAAAAAAAGGAAATGACAGGATTACTTGGTGCAGGGACCGGAGGCCAAGCCTCTCGCCTCTAGGCCCACCCTGGGCATGGGGCGGGAGGAAGGTGGCACTTGTCCCGGTTTATCTGGAAAGATAGAGAAGGCTGGTGACCTCCAGCCTCCAGTCCCTATACTGTGCCTGTTCTCTGCCAAGGCAGGGGCTAGGGACATTCTCCCTACCTTTTGCAGGTACGAATTTGGCCCAGCCCTGTTTGTGGGCTGGGCCTCAGCTGGCCTGACCATGCTGGGGGGTTCTTTCCTCTGCTGCACATGTCCAGAGCCTGAGAGAGTCAACAGCAGTCCGCAGCCCTACCGGCCTGGACCTTCCACTGCTGCCCGCGAGTACGTCTGAGCTCCACCTGCCAGCCAGCCCCACTGCCCAGTGGTCCTGCTATCCAGAATCCAGCCGGCCCCTGCAGCTCTCTGGGCAGAGGCAGTAGGGCACAGCATATCCCCAGAGCTCAGTCTGGGGGTCTGAGCAGCTTGTCCTCAACATAAGCACACACCCTGCAGTATGAATATCAGACCCAGACACTCAGAGAGAACCCAGAGGCCTGAACCAGGATAGAGATAGGCCCCAGGCCAACCTGCACAGGCTCAAAGCCCAGCACCATCCTGTCTGTATGGCCTCCTGGGGTCTGTACCCAAGGAAAAGCTCCAGGCACCAGCCTAGCTGCTGACCCTTTTGGCTGCCCAATTATTTACTCACAGAAGGGTTGTGAGGGTGTCTGCTACATTCTGGGCCCTGTACCTCAGTACCCAGTGCCTTGGGTTGGGCAGGGCCCTTTACCCTCACCGGTCCCACTGGCTTCTCATGCAACCTGTGAAGGGGGCCGTGCTGGGGCATCAAACACACACATTCCACACAAGGAAACTGAGGTCCAGAGAGACCACAGGCTTAGCCCTACATTCTCTGCATTCAGGCCTCAGGCTCTTCTAGTACGCCCGATGCTATTAGACCCCCACACAGATGGCTAGGCTGGATGCCGCCGCCCTGCTCCTGGGAATGGGCCCCTGGCAGGGCTGGCATGAGGGGCAAGGTCTGGCTGTGCTGGCCAATCTGAGGGTCTGGGCCCAAACGCATAGCCCCTTTCCTCCCATCCCCACCATTTGTCCCACTAACTAGCTCTCTCTCTTTTGACTTTCAGACCTGTTGTTAAATTGCCCGCCTCCGCCAAGGGCCCCCTGGGTGTGTAATGTCCAGTCCCCAGCCAGCCTCTATCCCTCGCTGCACCTAGACTGTGTGTTTGGTAATTTTTTGGAAAGAGAAGTGAACATTCAGCCTCAATTGTGGTATCATTTAATCTGTCCTTGGGGCGACTTGGATGGGGCCTGGCCTGTAGAGGTCAGAGCTTACCCCTGGGCTCTTGGACATAAAGATAGGGAGATGGAAGTCCCAAGTGGGTTACACGGCACATCCAGGGCTAAGCAGGAAAGAACTCAAGGCTCCTACCCCTGCCTAGAGCAACCTCCCCAGCCTGGCCACAGCTTTGGTACCAGGACCTCCAAGATCTCACGGACCCCGGGAGGCTGCCCCTGAGGCCTTGCCCACAGGGAGCCCAGGGTGCGGAAGGAGGCCCACAGGTACCAAGCCCTGCCCCTGGGAGCCCCCCTGGAAGACAAAGAGATCAGAGTCAAGTGAGGGGCAAAACTGTGTCTCCTCTCACCAAGAGGAGAAGGATGTTAGGACTGTTCTGGGCAGGGTCTGAAGCCCCCTGTTCTGCCCCTTGTTGCCACACGCAGCAGTACTGCTCTCCAGGTCTGCTATGCTCCCAGCTATGTCCCTGCCCTGAAACCAGAATGCAGAGGGGGCAGCCTAAAGACTGGCTGAAGCTCCATCCTGCGCCCAGAGGTGCTGTTGAAGTTGGAAGAGCTTTGGCTTATGAAGTCCAGATCCACAGAGGATATAAAAGGGGGAAAATGTAGAGAAATCAATCCTTCATCTTCCATCTCCCCCAGCCAGAGTGTGCCGGCCTGCCCCTCATGCACAGCCCTCTCCCACCCAGACACTATCACTGGACTCCAAGGCTCCCTCTGGCCACAGCAATCAGCCTTCTGGAAAGAGCCATCCATACTTCACCCTTTCCGTGGCTTCCATGCCCCTTCCTCAGCCCCGGGCTCTGGCTCCCTCCACCTATCTTATGACCACATCTCCCACCACATCCCTACATCCCAAGGACACATTTCAGCTTCTGCTTTGAGCTTGACTCTGTGAGGCGAAGTGACCAAAATCAAGACAAGACAAGGTGACTATCACATACCCTGCAACCCAGGGTAGGGATGGGAGGAGAGAAGCAAAGGGCAGGAACTGCTAGAGGATGCCTGCTCCGTGCCCCACCTGTAGCTGCTGCAGGGCCATGGGGGCCTCAGCCTCTGGCCAGAGAGGATGGCACCTATCCCTAAACAGATTTCCCAGAGTCCTCTTCAAATTATGAATGAGAAGGACAAGAATCCCTCTGTGCACCTGAAGCTCTGATGCAGTGATTCTCCACCCTGGATGCACATTCAAGTCACATGGGGGGCTGCTACCCAGCTCCACCTCCAGACATACTTAAGTGGTCTGGGTGGAACTGGGCTCTGGAATTCATGTAGCTCCTTAAGGGACAGCAGTGTGTGGGCAGCACTAAGAGCACCTCTGTGAGGGGTCTGCAGAAGGACAAAGGAGCCCACAAAGGACAGACAGGGAGAGAGAGGAAGGATTGGATAGGCTGCTCTGTCACTGCAGTCACCTCACAGAGCAGCCTATCCAATCCTCCCTCTCTACATTCCCCTTCTTGCTGAAATTCTCCTACATTCCCCTTCTTGCTGAAATTGTTTGTTTGTTTGTTTTTGAGACAGTCTCACTTTGCCACCCTTGGTAGAATGCTGTAGCATCATAGCTCACAGCAACCTTAAACTCTTGGGCACAAGTGATCCTCTTGCCTCAGCCTCCCTAACTGGGAGCACCTGTCACAATGCCTGGCTAGTTTTAGAGATGGGGTCTTGCTTTTGCTTAGATTGTTCTGTAACTCCTGAGGTCAGGCAATCCACTCACCTAGGACTCCCAGAGTGCTAGGATTACAGGTGCCTGGCCATGAAAGAGTGTTGAGTTTTTGTTTTTTGTTTTTGTTTTTTTTATTTTTTTTATTTTTATTTTTATTTTTTATTTTTGTAAAGACAGAGTCTCACTTTATCACCCTGGGTAGAGTGCCGTGGCGTCACACAGCTCACAGCAACCTCCAACTCCTGGGCTTAGGCGATTCTCTTGCCTCAGCCTCCCGAGTAGCTGGGACTACAGGCACCCGCCACAATGCTCAGCTATTTTTCTGTTTTGCAGTTTGGCCGAGGCTAGGCTTCAACCTGCCACCTTCGGTATATGGGGCCAGCGCCCTACTCGATGAGCCACAGGCGCCACCCTGTTTTTGTTTTTTTTAGATGGAGTCTCACTATGTCGCCCTCAGTAGAGTGTCACAGCTCACAGCAACCTCAAACTCTAGGGCTTAAGCGATTTTCTTGCCTCTGCCTCGCAAGTTGTTTGGCAGGCCCAGCCTGGATTCCAACTCGCCAGCCTCGGTGTATGTGGCTGGCGCCCTACCAGCACCGAGCAGCATTGAGTTTGAATCCTGCCCCATGTAGCTGCAAAAGCCCCAACTAACACAGAATCTAGAACCTGGAAACTAAGTGTTGCTTGAAATATCCTGTTAAATGCTACCGGCTGAGCAGCACTGGGATCACCCTCCTGTTCCAGGCCAGGCATCTGGCAATCCTTCCTATTTGGTCATGAAGCAGCTGGCCAGAAAACCATGTGTCATCTCTTGACCTTCTGGATCCACCAGAAAATGTCAGGATAGAACGTGCTGGGTACTTCTTGTGGGTTTCATGAGCAGGCTGCAAGAAAGATGAGCTAGGTCAGCAGGGAGTGTACCACCTCACAGCGGAGTGGGAGCATGCTCCAGTCTGTCCTTCCTTAGGGGAAACCCTTTCTATCTACCACCAGGGATTGGAGAGGCAGAGGGTCAGATGACTGCATGCCTTGCTGAAGTGCACAACCAGCTAATAAGCCAGTTTAAAATGTGGTAAGATTTCAAACTCTGATTTCTCCCCGGATTGTCTAAAATGCCATGAAATCCTGGCACTGGGAAGATGTCTGGGAAAAACTAACGGAGTTTGAAGCTAAAAGAATTTGGGAAGCCTGATCCTACAGGCCTCTCCTAAAATAAGTCCATTTGAAAGTCTACATCAAGGTCAGCTGGGCTTTCAACCAGAGGTGGGGCCACTTTCCAGTCCTCATGGGCAGATTGTTGTTTACAGTTCTGCAAGGCTAAGGGATTAGGCAGAGAGCCAAGAAGGCTCAGCCTTAAAAGGCAGGATTCTAAAGCTTTGCCATTGTTTATCAGCAAACAGAGCCCCCAGAAAATGAAATTGGTAGGAAAATACAGATGTTAGGAGGAATAAACCTATATATTAAAGTAAGGGCCCCAAACCCAAATAGCACAGCAACAGGAGGTGATCAGTGAAGGGGAGTGAACCCAGGCCACGTGGGGAGCTGACCAGGAAAATCTTCTGCTGTCTGAGACAATTTCAAGGATTTATTATTTATTTTATATTACATGGGCTCGGCGCCTGTGGCTCAATGGGCTAAGGCACCAGCCACATACACCTGAGCTGGCGGGTTCAAATCCAGCCCGGGCCCGCCAAACAACAATGATGGCTGCAACCAAAAAAATGGCCAGGCATTGTGGCGGACGCCTGTAGTCCCAGATACTTGGGAGGTGGAGGCAAGAGATTCACTTGAGCCCAGGAATTGGAGGTTGCTGTGAGCTGTGATGCCATAGCACTCTATCCAGGGTGACAGCTTGAGGCTCTGTCTCAAAAAAATAAATAAATAAATAAATGAATAAAAATAAAAATAAAAAAAATAAAAGATTTGGAAATGCTTCTAAGGTTTGCTGGCTATATCATGTAATATACTCTTGGCTCGGCGCCTGTGGCTCAACGGGCTAAGGCGTCAGCCTCGTGCACCTGAGCTAGCGGGTTCGAATCCAGCCCGGGCCAGCCAAACAACAATGACGGCTGTAAATAAAAATGGCCAGGCGTTGTGGCGGGCGCCTGGAGTCCCAGCTACTTGGGAGGCAGAGACAAGAGACTCGCTTGAGCCCAGGAATTGGAGGTTGCTGTGAATTGTGATGCCACAGCACTCTACCCAGGGTGACAGCTTGAGGTTCTGTCTCAAAAAAAAAAATGTAGGCTCGGCGCCTGTGGCTCAACGGGCTAAGGCGCCAGCCACCTACACCTGAGCTGGCGGGTTCGAATCCAACCCAGGCCCACCAAACAACAATGACGGCTGCAACCAAAATATGGCCGGGCATTGTGGTGGGCACTTGCAGTCCCAGCTACTTGGGAGGCAAGGCAGGAGACTTGCTTGAGCCCAGGAATTGGAGGTTGCTGTGAGCTGTGATGTCACAGCACTCTATCCAGGGTGACAGCTTGAGGCTCTGTCTCAAAAAAAAAAAAAAAGTAATATACTCTCCCTGACTAAGGGAATACGGATGAGGAATACTCTATAAATTTTTTTTTTTTTGAGACAGTCTCACTATGTCACCCTTGGTAGTGCCATGGCATCACAGCTCACAGCAAACTCAAACTCTAGGTCCTGCCCCAGGCCTAGTGACTCATGTGGTATTTCAGAAAAATCTCTAGGTGATTCTTACACACATTGAAGTTTGAGAAACTGATGTAGGCTAATGAGAGATGTGTGGTGCCTCCCTTTTTTTTGTGACACAGATTCATTTTGTTGCCCTGGAGTCATACCTCACAGCAACCTCAAACTCCTGGGCTCACGTGATCTTCTTGTCTCAGCCTCCCAGGTAAACTCAAGACTACAGGTGCCCGCCACACACCTGGCTATTTTCAGAGACCAGGTCTCATTCTTCCTCAAGGTTTTTTTTTTGTGTGTGTGTAGAGACCGAGTCTTACTTTATCGCCCTCGGTAGAGTGCTGTGGTGTCACATAGCTCACAGCAACCTCCAACTCCTGGGCTTAGGCCATTCTCTTGCCTCAGCCTCCCAAGTAGCTGAGACTACAGGCATCCACCACAAAGCCCGGCTATTTTTTTGTTGCAATTTGGCAGGGGCCGGGTTTGAACCCACCACCCTCAGTACATGGAGCCAGTGCCCTACCCACTGAGCCACAGGTGCTGCCCAGGCTGCTGCTTCTTTTTTTTTTAAAGACAGCATTTTAGGTTGGGTGTGGTGGCTCACACCTGTAATTCTAACACTCTGGGAGGACAAGGCAGGTGGATCGCTTGTGCTCAGGAGTTCGAGACCACCCTGAACAAGAGCAAGACCCCCTCTCTAAAAATAAGAGGTGTTGTGGTGGGTACCTGTAGTCCCCGATACCTGGGAGGCTAAGGCAAGAGGATCACTTGAGCCTAAGTGTTTGAGGTTGCCGTGAGTTGGGACACCACAGCTCTCTATGGAGGGCAGTCTCAAAAAAACAAAACAAAACAAAAAAAATGATAGAGTCTTGCTCTGTCACCCTGGGTAGATGTGGTGGCATCATCATAGCTCATTACAACTACATTGCCCTCGTGGTGTCACAGCTCAGTGCAACCTCCAACTCCTGGGCTTAGGCAATTCTCTTACCTCAGCCTCCCAACTAGCTGGGACTACAGGTGCCCGCCAAAACACCTGGCTATTTTTTTATTGCAATTTGGCTGGGGCCTGGGTTGGAACCTGCCACCCTTGGTGTATGGGGCTGGCGCCCTACCCACAAGCCACAAGTGCCACCCTCATTACAACTTCTGACTCCTAGGCTCAAGTTATCCTCCTGAGACTAAAGGCACCCACCATGATGCCCAGCTTGTTTTTCTATTTTTAGTAGAGATAGGGGTCTCAGGCCCCCAGAGTGGTAGGATTATAGGTGTAAGATGCTGTGCCTGGCCTCATTTTTATATTTGTTTTACTATATGTCTTACAGCTTTTTTGCTTCTCATTTTCTGTGTTACTGTCTTCTTTTGTGTTTAGTTGATGTTTTGTATTAAAAAAAATTAAATCCCTTCTCAAATTATTTCATGTATATTCTATAGTGCTTTTATTTGCCATTATCATGGGGATTACATTTAACATCCTAAAGTTATAACACTCTAATTTGAATTTATACCCTCTTAATTTCAATCACATACGAAACTCTACTCCTTTACTGCTCGGCTCCTACCCCTTTTAGTTATTTACCTCAAAAACTTCTTTCTACACTGTGTCTGGCACCCCAAAAGATAAAATAATAAAATAATCTTTTGGTGTTTCTGTTTGTTTGTTGCTTAGAGATGGGGTTCACTATGTTATCCACATTGGCCTTGAATTTCTAGGCTCAAGCAATTCTCCTGCCTCAGCCCCCTGAATAGCTAGGACTACAGACATGCATCACTGTCACTGTGCTTGGCTCAATACTTTTTTTTTAATGCTATAGTCTCTCTTTTCTTTCTTTTTTTCACTTTGTCGTTCTCAATAAGAGTGTGGTGGGGGTCATAGCTCACAACAAACTCAAACTCTTTGGCTTAAGCAATTCTCTTGCCTCAGCCTCCCGAGTAGCTGGGACTACAGGCACCTGCCACAACGCCCGGCTATTTTTCAGAGATGGGGTCTTGCTCTTGCTCAGGCTGGTCTCGAAACCATGAGCTCACATGATCCATCCACCTTGGCCTCCCAGAGTGCTAGGATTATGGCATGAGCCACAGGGCCAGCCTGCTATAGTCTCTTACTGGAGTTACAAACCAAACCAAAGTCACCATAAGAACTAGTTTGTATAATTGCCCATTTTTATTTCTTGGTATGTCTTGAGTTACTGTCTAGTTACCTTTCATTTTAACCTGCAGAACTCCCTTTCGCATTTGCTGCAGGTCAGATCTTTTGGATGACTTCTCCAGCTTTTGTTTATCTGGGACTGTCATAATTTCCCCCTCACTTTTGAAGGTCAGTTTTGCCAGATACAAGATTTTTTTTTGAGACAGAGTCTTACTCTGTCACCCTGGGTAGAGTGTCATGGCATCACAGCTCACAGCAACCTCAAACTCTTGGGATTAAGTGATTCTCTTGCCTCAGCCTCCCAAGTAGCTGGGACTATAGGCGCCCACCGCAATGCCCGGCTATTTTCTTTTTCTTTTCTTTCTTTTTTTTTTTTTTGAGACAGAGCTTCAAGCTATAGCCCTGGGTAGAGTGCTGTGGTATCACAGCTCACAGCAACCTCCAACTTCTGGGCTCAAGCAAGTCTCCTGCCTCCGCCTCTCAAGGAGCTGGGACTATAGACGCCTACCACAACGCCTGGCTATTTTTTGGTTGCAGCTGTCATTGTTGTTTGGCGGGCCCTGGGCTGGATTCGACCGCCAGCTCAGGTGTATGTGGCTGGTGCCTTAGCTGCTTGAGCCACAGGCGCCGAGCCCGGGCTATTTTTGTTGTTGTTGTTGCAGTTGTCATTGTTGTTTAGCTGGCCCAGGCCGGATTTGAACTGCCAGCCTTGGTGCATGTGGCCGGTGCTGTAACCACTGTGCTATGGGCACTGACCCGATCAAAAATTTGTGATTGACAGTTTTGTTTCATTTTCTCTTTTAGTAGTTTAATTATGTCAACTCACTGCCTCCAGAGTTACTGAGGAGAAATCTGCTGTTAATCATGTAACAAATCACTTCTCTTACCACTTTCAGGGGCTGGTCTTTGTCTCTGGATTTTGACAGTTTAATTATAATGTGTGTCTCAGTGTGAGTCTCTTTGAGCTCATCTTACTTCAAGCTCATTGTGCTTCTGGGATATTTACATTAATATCTTTCATCAAATTTGGGTAATTTTTGGCCATCATTTCTTTCTTTCTTTTTTTTTTTTTTTTGTAGAGACAGAGTCTTACTTTATCGCCCTTGGTAGAGTGCCATGGCGTTACACAGCTCACAGCAACCTCCAACTCCTGGGCTTAAGCGATTCTCTTGCCTCAGCCTCCTGAGTAGCTGGGACTGCAAACACCCACCACAATGCCCGGCTATTTTTCTGTTTTGCAGTTCAGCCGAGGCTGGGTTTGACAGTTGCAGCCGTCGTTGTTGTTTGGCGGGCCCAGGCTGGATTCAAACTCGCCAGCTCAGGTGTACATGGCTGGCACCTTAGCTGCTTGAGCCACAGGCGCCGAGCCCCTTTTTGATGCAGGACAAGGCAGCCCTACAACCGCTGCCTTGGCCCTGGCGGTGCTGATGCTGTGGCGATGGAGGAACCAGCTTGTGGAAGGGCCGGACACCTGTGCGGAAGACACTGGCGCCTTGCTGTCTTCTTCCCGTGCTCTTCTGGCTAGTCCATTTCATGGATGGCGCCTTGCTGTCTTCTCTTCCTGCACATCTGACTGGTCAATGTCATGTCAGTTTCCAGGGCCTGGGTCTTCATTGGATAGCTGGCTGTAACTGACAAAGACCCACGCCATAAGAAGTTCTGGCAAAACAACTCCCTGGGACTATATAAACTCCTGAGCGGAGCGCTCAGGGGCAGACCCCGGCAGGAAGTCGGAGAGAGAACAGGAGAGCTTGTTCTTCTCCAATGCAGACCTCACCTGGACCTCGGAGAGGAAACAGGAGAGCTTGTTCCTCTCCAGGCAGATCTCGGCTGTGGACCTCGCAGGGGGAACAGGAGAACTTGTTCCCCTCCTGGGTCCTCCTTGCCTGGAGGTTTGGTTTTTCTTGTACTTCTAATTTTTCTTTCTTGTAAATAAATCCTGACTTACCACTACTCTTGTGGTCCATCGATTCCTTCTTTGAATTGCCGAGACCAAGAGCCTGAAATTCCGGCATCATTAGTAAACAATAAAATGT
>CAUYRH010111221.1:0-27061 GCA_963574655.1 Perodicticus potto | reverse complement strand
CTGTAGATGGCCTCTATTAGCTTAAGAAATATCCCCTCCATACCAATTTTTTTAAGTGTTCTAATCATGAAGGGATGCTGGATATTGTCAAAAGCTTTTTCTGCATCAATTGAGAGAATAATATGGTCTTTAATTTTAATTTGTTTATGTGCTGAATTACACTTATAGATTTATGTATATAGAACCAGCCTTGAGACCCTGGGATAAAGCCCACTTGGTCATGGTGTATAATTTATTTGAGGTGTTGTTGGATTCTGTTTGTTAGTATCTTGATAAATATTTTTGCATCAATATTCATTAGTGATATTGGTCTATAATTTTCTTGTTGGGTTTTTCCCTGGTTTAGGGATCAAGGTGATGTTTGTGTCATAGAATGTGTTGGGTAGGATTCCTTCTTTTTCTATATTTTGGAAGAGGTTTAGTAATATAGGTACTAGCTGTTTTTAAAGATTTGGTAGAAATCTGATGTGAAGCCATCTGGTCCCGGACTTCTCTTTTTAGGGAGATTTTGTATAGTTGATGCTATTTCAGAATTTGATATAGGCCTGTTCAACATTTCCACTTCATTCTGGCTACGTCTTGGTAGGTGGTGTGCTTCCAAGTATTGGTCAATTTCCTTCAGATTTTCATATTTCTGAGAGTAAAGTTTGTTGTAATATTCATTAAGGATTTTTTGAATTTCTGAGGAGTCTGTTGTTATTTCCTCTTTACCATTTCTGATTGATGAAATTAGAGATTTTACTCTTTTTTTTCCCGGTTAGGTTAGCCAAAGTTTTATCTATTTTATTGACCTTTTCAGAAAACCAACTTTTTTATTTATTGATCTGTTGTATAATTCTTTTTTTTAAATTTCATTTAATTCTGCTCTAATTTTGGTTATTTCTTTTCTTCTGCTCGGTTTGGGGTTGGAATGTTCTTCCTTGTCCAGTTGCTTAAGATGTCCCATTAAGTTGTTAACTTCCTCTCTTTCCGTTTTCTTGAGGAAGGCTTTCAGTGCTATACATTTCTCTCTTAGGGCTGCCTTCGCAGTATCCCAGATGTTCTGACAATTCGTGTCTTCATTGTCATTTTGTTCCAAAAATTTGGTAATCACATACATTTTTTATTGTCTATTTCCCTCCACTAGAAAATAAGCTCTAGGAGGGATTAGATTGTTGTACGCTTTTGTCTCTCATATTCTCTTCTGGGTTCCTCAGTGTCCAGAATGGTGCCTGGCACAGCATAGGTACTAAATAAATAGCTGTGAAATACACGACATCTCGCATTCCAGTTGCCCTCTGCTAGCCATCCAGCCTGCAAAGCACCACGGTGGACACAGGCACGATGGTAAGGACTGCCTGGTACAGTTCTTTGAAGGACCAAAGCTTGTTTCCTTTCCTTAGGGTTTTTATGTCATGACACAAGCCTCACACCTACACCCACTGCAGGCCCAACAGGCTCCTGCTTCTCTCAATTCACCTAGTCCTTTTAAGAAAAAACTTCAGTTTCAGCCCAAACTGCTACACTCCCTTAAACTCTTCCCAAGTCTACCCCATTTCATTGATGTCTCCATCTATTGCCTCTCTCCTGGATAGTAATTTGATCCAGCAAACATTGGTTTACTGTGTGTTAAGTACCAGGCTATTTCCAAAATGTTCATTCAACACAAGTATTGAGTGCCTACAAGACACTATACAAAGATTTCTATCCTCGAGGAGCTCTCAGTGGGTGAGAAAATCCAGACTACAACCAGATAAATACTAGTCAGTATGATCAGTTCCTTGACAAAATGAAGCACAGGGGTTATGGGAACCACAAGTGGACCTACCCAACTCAGACTGGATCCCAGAAGGAGAGGTTGTGTAAGCTGAGGCTCAAAGAATCAGAAGGAATTCACCAAGTAATGAAGTGGGAAAAAGAGACTATGTTTCAGGCACAGGAGGCAACATGTGGAAAGTCTGGAAATGAGCAAGAGTCATCTGTGAGAGGGAAGTGTTGCCATCCCCCCAAAGAGTGGCAAGAGATGAGGCTGAGGAAAAATCCAGGAGTTAGACCTTGTGGACCCTTACAAGGAGTATGGATTTTATAAGACAAGCAATAAAGAGCAGCTACTGAAGGGTATTTCAGAGATGTGGAGCATGGATTGGAGGGGCAAAAATAAGCCCCAGGGAAACCAATTAGGAGCCAGTATAGTGTGTCACGTGACCAGTGAAAGATGATGATGACCTAGTGATGGCAGTGTGGATATGGAGGAGGAAACAAGGGAAAAAAGCAACTGGACATGGGGAATGATTGGCTGGAAAATTTGAGTAAAAGAAGGAGAGATGCTGAGTTGGGTTGGGGTCATGGTGGCTTTCAGGTGCTGATGGGACAACCAAAGGGAGTTGTCCAGCAGGAAGGTGGACTCTTGTGTGCTAACATTTCCCTCAGGTAGCTTAGTCTTGTTTATCTTTATATTTTCGCTTCTCTTCACCATTTCACCCAGTGCCATCATGCCCAAGAGATTTCTTTGTTCAGACTTCCCTTCTTTCTTCCTTCTGAGGCTGTCTGCTTGTCTCCTCACCTCCTTCCCATTGTGTGATTCTCTGCTCCATCGGAGTTGAATATTCCTAGGTACATCTGAGCACAGCTACATGTTTCCAACTGATACCTTGTTCTTTTCATGTCAATCATGGAAACTAAATAACCTTATGCTGACTGATAGCTGGGTCATAGATGACATTAAGAAGGAAATTACCAAATTTTTGGAACAAAACGATAATGAAGACATGAATTACCAGAACCTCTGGGATACCACAAAGGCAGTCCTAAGAGGGAAATTTATAGCATTGCAAGCCTTCCTAAAGAGAACTGAAAAAGAGGAAGT
Source organism: Perodicticus potto (assembly GCA_963574655.1). Lineage (NCBI taxonomy): Eukaryota > Metazoa > Chordata > Mammalia > Primates > Lorisidae > Perodicticus > Perodicticus potto. The sequence goes on along the minus strand of CAUYRH010111221.1, from coordinate 24,216 downwards.
TCAGAACTTAATGGGACATCTCAAGCAACTGGAAAAGGAAGAATCTTCCAATCCAAAACCCAGCAAAAGACAAGAAATAAGTAAAATTAGAGCAGAATTGAATGAAATTGATAAAAAAAGGATTATACAACAGATTAATATATCAAAAAATTGGTTTTTTGAAAAGGTCAATAAAATAGATAAACCCTTAGCTAACTTAACCAGAAATAAAAGACTAAAGTCTCTAATTTCATCAATCAGAAATGACACAGATGAAATAAAAACAGACTCCTCAGAAATTCAAAAAGTCCTTAATGAATATTACAAGAAACAATAAGCTCAGAAATATGAAACTTTTAAGGAAATAGAACAATACTTGGAAGCACACCACCTTCCTAGACTTAGCCAGAATGAAGTGGAAATGTTGAACAGATCTATATCAAGTTTTGAAACAGCATCAACTATACAAAATCTCCCAAAAAAGAAAAGTCTGGGACAGAAGGCTTCACATCAGAATTCTAACAAACCTTTAAAAAGGAACTAGTACCTATATTGCTTAACCTTTTTCAAAATATAGAAAAAGAAGGAATACTACCCAACACATTCTATGATGCAAACATCACCTTGATCCCCAAACCAGGAAAAGAACCAAGAAGAAAAGAAAATTATAGACCAATATCTCTAATGAGTATTGATACAAAAATATTCAACACAATCCTAGGAAACAGAATCCAGCAACACATCAAACAAATTATACTCCATGACCAAGTGGGTTTTATCACAGGGTCTCAAGACTGGCTCAATATACATAAATCTATAAATATAATTCATGACATAAACAAAATAAAAAATAAAGACCATGTAATTCTCTCAATTGATGCATAAAAAGCTTTTGATAATATCTAGCATCCTCTCATGATCAGAACACTTAAGAAAATGGGTATAAAGGCTGGTGGATTCAAATCCAACCCGGGCGTGCCGAACAACAATGACAACTACAACCAAAAAATGTCCAGACATTGTGGCAGGCACCTGTAGTCTAAGATACTTGGGAGGCTGAGGCAAGAGAATTACTTAGGCCCGGAAGTTGGAGGTTGCTGTGAGCTGTGATATCACGGCACTCTACCCAGGGCAACAGCTTGAGGTTCTGTCTAAAAAAAAAAAAAAAAACCCAAAACAGAAAAACCAAGAAGTAGTGATTTAAGCATATATATATATATATATATATATGCTTTAATTATTATTATTTTTTTTGAGACAGAGTCTCACTATGTCACCCTTGGTGGAGTGCTATGGTGTCGCAGCTCACAGCAACCTCCAACTCTTGGGCTTGGATGGTTCTTTTATCTCAGTCTGCCAATTAGCTGGGATTCTAGGTACCTACCACAACACCACAACTATTTTTTTTGTTGCAGTTATCCTTGTTGTTTGGCTGGCCCGGGCTGGGTTTGAACACGCCAGCCTAGGTGTATATGGCCGGCACCCTACCCACTGAGCTATGGGCACCACTCTGATTTAAGCATATTATTAGGATATGCAAAGATAAATATTACAAGAGCCATCTGAAAGAATTGAAAGTGGTTGCCTCTTGGGAAGGTAAAATAGTAAGGGATGAAGAAATTGCTGTAGCAACATCTAGGAGAATTTTGTGATTCTTTACGTGCCTGTGTAATTTTCATAAAAACTGGAAGACCAACAAAAGTGAAATAAAATCAATTAGAGATGAATAAAGTTCTTCCAAAGTCAATTTAAAAAAAAAAGAAAATGGGTATAGAAGGGACAATACTTAAATTGATAGAGGCCATCTACAGCAAACCCATAGCCAATATTGTATTGAATGGAGTTAAATTGAAAACATTTCCACTTAGATGAGGAACCAGGCAAGGTTGTCCATTGTCTTCACTGCTTTTTAACATTGTAATGGAAGTCTTAGCCATTGCAATTAGGCAAGAAAAGGCGATCAAGAGTGTACATATAGCATCAGAGGAGATCAAACTGTCACTCTTTGCAGATGATATGATTGTATATCTGGAAAACACCAGGGATTCAAATACAAAACTCTTAGAAGTGATCAGCATCTCAGGTTACAAAATCGATACTCATAAATCTATAGCCTTTATGTATACCAACAATAGTCAAGTTGAAAAAACAGTCAAGGACTCTATTCCACTTACAGTAGTGCCAAAGAAGATGAAATATTTGGGAGTGTATCTAACAAAGGATATGAAAGGTCTCTATAAAGAGAAATATGAAACTCTAAGAAAAGAAATAGCTGAAGATGTTAACAAGTGGAAAAACATACCATGCTCATGGCTGAGAAGAATCAACATTGTTAAAATGCCCATACAACCCAAAGCAATATACAATTTTAATGCAATCCCTATTAAAGCTCCACTGTAATACTTTAAAGATCTTGAAAACATAATACTTCAGTTTATACGGAATTGTAAAAAACCTCGATTAGCCAAGACAATACTCAGAAATAAAAACAAAGCAGGAGGAATCACGCTACCAGACCTCAGACTATACTATACTCAATAGTGATTAAAACAGCATGGTATTGGCACAAAAACAGGGAGGTAGATGTATGGAACAGAATAGAGAACCAAGAGATGAACCCAGCTGCTTACCATCATTTCATCTTCAATAAGCCAATCAAAAACATTCAGTGGGGAAAAGAATCCTTATTTAACAAATGGTGCTGGGTGAACTGGTTGGCGACCTGTAAAAGACTGAAACCCATACCTTTCAACATTAACAAAGATAGACTCACACTGAATAAAAATTTAAACTTAAGACATGAAGCTATAAAAATACTAGAAAAAAGTGCAGGGAAAACACTTGAAGAAATTGGCCTGGGAGAATATTTTATGAGGAGGACCTCTGGGCAATTGAAGCAACACCAAAAATACATTACTGGGATCTGATCAAACTAAAAAGCTTCTGAACAGCCATGAACACAGTAAGTAAAGCAAGCAGACATCCTTCAGAATGGGAGAAGATATTTGCAGGTTATGTCTCCGACAAAGTTTTAATAACCAGAATCCACAGAGAACTCATACGTATGAGCAAGAAAAAGCAAGTGGTCACATCTCAGTGTGGGCAAGGACGTTGAAAAGAAACTTCTCTGAAGAAGACAGGCACCTGGCCTACAGAGACATGAAAAAATGCTCATAATCCATAATCATCAAAGAAATACAAGTCAAAACCACTTTGAGATATCATCTAACTCCAATAAGATTGTCTCACATCACAAAATCCCAAAACCATAGATGTTGGCATGGATGTGGGAAGAGGGAACACTTCTACACAGTTGGTGGGAATGCAAACTAATACAATGATGTTTGGAGATCATTTAGGGATCTAAAAATAGACCTGCCATTTGATCCTGCAATTCCTCTACTAGGTATATATCCAGAAGACCAAAAATCACATTATAACAAAGATATTTTCACCAGAATATTTATTGCAGCCCAATTCATAATTGCTAAGTCATGGAAGAAGCCCAAGTGCCCATCAACCCATGAATGGATTAATAAATTGTGGTATATGTACACCATGGAATATTACACAGCCTTAAAGAAAGATGGAGACTTTACCTCTTTCATGTTTACATGGATGGAGCTGGAACATATTCTTCCTATCAAAGTATCTCAAGAATGGAAGAAAAAGTATCCAATGTACTCAGCTCTACTATGAAACCAATTTATAAGTACCCACACTTTCATATGCATGCTATAACACAATTACAGCCCGAAATGAAGAGGAAAGAGGAGGGGGAGGGAAGGTGGGAGGATGGGTAGAAGGAGGATAATTGGTGGGAACACACCTATGGTGCATTTTACTAGGGTACATGTTAAATCTACTAAGTGTAGAATATAAATGTCTTAACATAATAACTAAGAAAATGTGGTGAAGGCTACGTTAACCAGTTCCATGAAAGTATTTCAAATTGTATATAAAACCAGCACATTGTACCCCATAATTGCATTAGTGTACACAGCTAAGATTTAATAAAAAAAAATTAAATGCAAAAAAAAAAAAAGAATGAATTAACCTAGCACCTTTCTGAAACAGATTTCCTCCTGAAATAATTAATAATATAATTAATATTGAAAGCCTGGATGCTTTTTCCCCCAAGATTAGGAAAAAGGTAAGAATGTCCTTTCACAATACTCCTATGTGGCATTATACTTGAAGTTCTGCTGAGTGCAATAAAATAAGTTAAAGAAATTAAAGGTATGCATATTTAAAAGAAATAAAAGTATTTTTATTTGCAAATGATAAAATTGTCTGTGTAGAAACACCAAATGACCTATACAATAATTCCTGTACCTAATTAGAATTAGTTGAATACGGCAAGTCACAGAATACAAAGTTAATACATAAAAGTCATCTTCTTATCTATATATCACAAATGAACAAGTGGAATCCGTAAAATTAAATAAACAATACACTAAACATAGTACCAAATTTTAATTATAACATATACATCTAACAAAATATAAATAGGTGGTCAGAATGCAAAAACTACAAAACACAGAATGAAGAAATCAAAGATCTACATAAATCAAGAGATAGACATTTTGCATGATAGTGGATGTGAAGGTATAATATTACTAAGATGTCAATTCTTCATTTAATGGAAGTCCAATAAAATTTACATCAAGTTAAGATTTTTAAAAAAGCCTTTCAGTTGACAATTGGGCAAAGAAAATAATCTCATTAAGGAAATACAAATTAAAACAACAATGAGATACCACTATATCCCAATCAGGATGGCAAACATCCAAAGAAATTGACAATACTAATTGTTAGTGAGGTTGCAGAGCAAAGGAAAGCCTTATTCACTGCTGATGTGACTGCAAAATGGTGGAATTTCTTTGTGAGACAGTTTGGTAGTTTCTTGCAAAGTTATTTAACCTTATCATACAATGCAGCATGATCTCCATCGTATTTATGTGATTGATTTAAAATTTTGCAACAACTTTATTCATAATTGCCAAAACACAAATCAACAACATTTCCTTCAAAAGGTTAATGGAAAAACTGTGATATATTCATGTAGTGTAATACTATTTAGCAATAAAAAGAAATGAGATATCAAGCCACGGGAAGACATAGATGAAATTTAAATAAATAGTGCTAAACAAAATAAGGCTAAACATTGTAAAGTTCTATCTATATGACATTCAATAAATGTAAAAACTATAGAGATGGCAAAAATATTAGTTGCTATAGGAGGTTTAGGGGAATGAGTGTTGAGTATGTGAAACTCAGAATATTGAGCAATACAACTCTCTGTTATGGCACCACAATGATGAATTCAAGGCATGATGTATTTATCAAAACTCATAACATTTTATAGAAAAAAAGAATTTAAATATATATAAGTTATCTTAAAAGCTACTTAAAATGTCAGAGGAATCCTAGGATGGAATTCAGAATGTGACAAAACAATCTATTATAAATGTATACTGTACTAGCTACTTTAAAATATTAGTCTAGTTATCTCTGTGGAGGTCTTTTACCTCCTTGCTTAAATATATTTTTAAATATTTTATTTTCTTTGTTGCTACTGTGAAAGATATTATGTCTTTGATTTGATTCTCAGCTTGAGGGTTGTTGGCATATATGGAAGCTACTAATTTGTGTACTTTTTTTGTAAACTGAGTCTTAGTTGCATTTATCCATTCCAGGAGTATTTGGATGAATCTTTGGTATTTTCTAAATAAAAGATCGTATCATCAACAAAGAGCAATAGCACAATCTTTGCTTTCCTTATTGGAACCCCTTGATTTCCTTCTCTTGCCTGATTGATCTGGCCAGGACTTCCAGCATTATGCTGAATAGAAGTGGTGAAAGTAGGAAAACTTTGTCTGGTTCCAGTTCAAAGTAAGAATGCTTTGAATATTTCCCTGTTTGATATGATATTAGATGTAAGTTTGCCATATATAGCCTTTCTAATTTTGAGGTATGTCCCATCTACATTGATTTTTGTTGAGTGTTATTATCATAAAATGATGCTGAATTTTATCAAATACTTTTTTTTTTTTTAAGAGATAGAGTCTCACTTTGTCACCCTTGGTAGAGTGCCATGGCATTACAGCTCACAGCAACCTCCAGCTCTTCGGCTAAGCTGATTCTCTTGCCTCAGCCTCCCGAGTAGCTGGGACTACAGGTGCCCACCACAATGCCCGGCTATTTTTTTTTTTTTTGGTTGCAGTTTGGCTGGGGCTGGGTTTGAACCCACCACCCTCGGCATATGGGGCCAGCACCCTACTCACTGAGCCACAGGCACCACCCTATCAAATGCTTTTTTAGCATCAATTAAAAGAATTATATGGGCTTTATTTTTGCATCTATTTATGTGGTGCATTACATTTATACATGTATATGAATGTATACATGTTGAATATTCTTGAATCTCTGGGATGAAGACCACATGGTCATGGTGAATTATTTTTTTGATGTGTTGATGAATCTTTTTCACTAAAATTTTATTAAGAATTTGTTCATCTGTATTCCTTAGGGATATTGGTCTACAGTTTTTCTTTTCAGTCCTATCCTTTCCTGGTTTTGCTATCAAAGTTATATTGGCATCATAGAAGAAATTGGGGAGGATTCTTTTCTTAGTGTTATGGACTGGTTTCTGTAATATAAGCACAAGTTTCTCTTTGTAGAATTGCTGCTTCAAATTTGGTGCTTGATAACACCAAAGATGGATCTGTTCAGGAGTTCTATTTCTGCTTGATTGAGCCTAGGGAGTGGAAAGAAATTGCAAAGTATGTGAACAGATGGAAAAACATATCATGCTCATGGATCAGCAGGATCAGCATCGTTAAATTGTTTGTACTACACAAAGTGATTTACAGATTCAATGCAATACTCATTAAAATTCCCATGTCACTTTTCACAGATCTAAAATCATCAGTTCTATGTTTTGCATGGAACCAGAAAAAGACCCTGAATAGCCAATGCAACCTTACATAATAAGAACGAATCAGGAGGCATCACTTTACCAGACTTCAAGCTATACTACGAGGATTTAGTAATCAAAACAGCAAGGTTTCAGCACAAAAACAGAGATGTTGACCTAGGTGGATCATAACTGAGAACTCAGAGATGAAACCATGTTCTTCATACTCCCATTTGACCTTCGATAAAGTGGACAAAAGCACAAAATGTGGAAAAGAATCCCTATTCAATAATGGTGCTGGGAAACCTGGTTAGCCACATGTAAAAGACTGAACCAGGATCCACACCTCTCACCACTCACAAAAGTTAATTCACAGTGAATAAAAACTTAAACCCAGAACACGAAACTATAAGAATTCTAGAAGAAAGTGTTGGAAGAACTCTTTTAGATAGAGAAGGAATTTATGAAGCTCTCAAATGGCAATCACAGCAACAATACAATTTAAAAAATGGGATCTGATCAAATTACCAAGTTTCTATACAGCCAAGGACAAAATCAATAGAGTAAATATATAACCTATATAATGAGAAAAAATATTTGCATGCTATATATCCAATAAAGGGCTGACAACTAGAATCTACACAGAATCCAAGCAAATTAGCAAGAAAAAAAAATCAATCGATGCCATTAAAAAATGGGTAAAAGATGTGAACAGAAACTTTCCCAATAAAGATATTCTAATGGGTGACAAACACATGAAAACCTACTTGACATCTCTGATCATCAGGGAAATGCAAAATGAGATATCGCATAATCTAGTGAGAATGGTTCATATAAAAAAGTCTCCAAACAACAGAACCTGGTGTGGATGGGGAGAGAAAGGAACACTCATTCACTAGTGTGCAGGTTGGAGAGACTGCACACTAGTACAACCTCTATGGAAAATAATATGGAGGTATCTGAAAAAAATAAAAGTAAACCTACCTTTTGAATCAGGGACCTCTCTACTAGGTATTTACCCCAAAGTAAAAAAGACATTTTATGAAAAAGACACTTGCTCTAGAATATTTATAGCCATATAGTTCACAATTGCAAATATGTGGAAAGAACCCAAGTACCCATCAATATGTGTATTAATAAGTGGATTAATAAAATGTAGTATATATGGCTGAACTATGGCATACTGTTCAGCCACAAAAAAATGATAGTATAGAATCTTTTGTAACAACCTGATGGAACTGGAGAAATGTTGAACCATGGGAAAACCAACACCACACATACTCAATACTAAATTGGAATGAGTCAATTAACATTTCTGCATATATGGAAGTAAAAGTCAACCGAAACCTAGTGGGGGGAGGGGAAGGGTAAACTCACACCCTTCTGTGCAGTACACATATTTTAGGTGAAGAACACACTTATAACACTGACTTAAAATGTCATATGTGAATTATGTAACCAAAATTGGTGTCTTCCTGTAATACTCTGAAAAAAAAAATAAAAAAAATCAATCTATCAATCTAGCAATTTCGATTACTATTAACCTTAGCGTTAGTATTTACTGTCTTTTATCTGACAACATGTTGAGATTTTACTGTTTCTTATATCTTGGAAAATTTTGAATTATATCTAGGATCTTTTGAATATTATGCCGCTCTAGGTTTTATTTAAATTCTATGTAGAATATTTAGCCATCTCTCTATTCAGTTGCTTTTGCTTTAATAAGAAATTGACTTATGAGATTAAAGCAGTAAGCTTCTACTTGGTTTCTAGGGGCTCAATGTCAAAATGGTGCTCCTAGTTCAGTTCTGAAAGCCTTTGGTTAAGTGGTTTAGGGTCAGATTTGAACATGAATGAGAGGGCAAGCAAAAAAAGGTAATACAAAATTTAGGGTATTGCTTTCTCTGCACTCTCTCATCAGCTTCTGACTACCAGAAGCCCCCTTTACTAATCCTCTTTATTAAAACCTATGGCTTTAGTTTCTACTATGACATGTACTCCTGAAACTGTGTCTGCCTCCAGAGCCAAGTGGTGAGAGGGCTACACCTCACACTCTGGAAACCACCGTTTCTTTTGGTAAAGGTAAAACGCCACCTCCCTAGATCACCCACTGATGCTGTTGCTGCCACTGCCACTATAGGTTTATTTGGAAATTGGGGTTCAGAAATTTTTTTTTAATGTAAGACATTTCCCCCATTCCCACTAATTTACATGGCCTCCTTTTCTGCTCCCTGGATGGACCGAAAAGAGAAAACATTTTTTATAAATTTTTCTATCTGCACCTAGTAGACATTTCTTGGTTTCAGGCTGCTTTGAAGTCTAGGTCAGAGGTACCAGGAGGAAAAATGAAAGATTATGGTCACATGTTACATTACTTTCTAGTTTCTGTTCCTAAAGTACTGGATGAAAAGAACTAGAAACATCTCCAAAATTTTAAAATATAATTATTTTTCACATGGTAGCATTTTGAATAAGATACATTGTTGAAGACTTTGGTACTTACTTCAAGAGCTCCTTTTTTTCCCCCTGTCTGCTAATTTTAAGGGTAAAATGGAATAAGACAGACCTAAGGTGGGAGTGACAATTTCTCAGCAAAAGTACACTGTATCTGTGAATATATTAAGACCTTAGCAATGAACCATTAAAAAATAAAATAAGTTAACTGAGCTGTGATTTAGAGGTGAAAAGCTAATTCCAAACAGAATAGCCTCAAATAAATAAAGAAAGAAGAAATTAATTTGTACTTTAAGTCTCTAAATTAGAATCAAAGAGAGTAGGGAACTCTCCTCAAATATATGTGTTAGAATTTGTGTTTATTTTTGATTATTTAAGTTTTTTGTAATTTAAGTAGACTTGTGAGAACCTATAAATTAATTATGAAAGAAATAATTAAATTTTTGGTGTAGGAACTGGAGGAGACTTCAAGGGACCATTTGTTACAGGAATGATTATTTCCAGTATAGAAAAGATCCAAGCAAGAAGTGAGGGTGAAATAGTATGTGTGCAAAGGGAGCATGTGGGGAGGAATTATGATTTACAAAAAAAGTAGAAAGATTTGAAAAAGTCAGAGGAGTGAGGAGATAAGAACAGTGGGAAAGGTAAGATATTATTGTACTTTGCATGGATCATGAAATCGGAATATTTATTTATAGTTCTTTATAGATCCAAAAATTAAAATAAAAAATAATGGAATGCATTTTCCCAGGGGGAGTGTGAGAAATTAAAGTTCCTGATTAATAATATCTTATTTCTACTTGTTAAATTATGGGAGGGCCCCAGAACATTTCTCTTTCCTTAGCTTCATTCTATTCATAGACAGCCTGAACTATTAGAACTTGTTACCTAGTTACCTCCAGAAAAAATTATATGATGTTTTATTAAGTTTCTTGCAGATCTTAAAAAGTATAAAAATGGAGTTTCATTGTTTACAAATAAAATCACTCCTTCTGGGAAATATCTTCAATCCAATTAAATGTATCATTATGATTTTTGCCTTGTGTTCGTGTAAAATTTGTGCCAAATTTTATGCTATTATAATCCACTTCTGCCTTAATTTTTACAAGTTCAAGTTATTTTAGTGATTACTTTGTTATCCACTTAATAATAATTAAGTCCTATTATTAAGTTATTAAATTATTTCAATCTTGCTCAAATCTCTCTTCTTCCTAATTATTTCTCTTCTTCTCAAAATAATCTTCACCTTGTCACCTGGGTCCGTATCTTTGATATATACTATTATGCTTTTATCATAATAACTTAACTTTTAATCCCAATAACTCCCTGAAAGTTTTAAAGGTCTTTGCTCTTACTGACTTTCAGGGTTGGGTATGGTTTGCATTAGAAAAACTAAATACAGAAATAAAAGAGGAAAGAAAAAGCTGGCCAAAATATCTATCGTTCAATGGTCATCATATTCTAAGTTTACAATCTGAACAATAAAAAATTAGGACTGAAATGTAACAATGTTACAGACAAACAGACATCTGCTGTAATCAATTGAGTAAGTTTCATGAACCTCTAGTGGATAATACCAGGCTAGACCACCAAACAGATAACCTTTACTTTTTTTTGATGACTATTCAGTTCTGGTCTGTGTTTTGGCACTTCATCTTATCCAACCATTGTGCCAAATGCTTCCAATTGTTGTGTTTTCATTGCATGTAACAATGTAGCATAGAAATGGTTCACCTTTATGACATGACAGCAAAGAAAGGCAAGCTTCAAGATCATTTCTCTTCTGATGCTCATTTATTCATACAGAACCCAAATCCTGCCAATTTGTTTAAAATGGTTCAATAGTAAGTCAAATGGACTGGGAATAGTAAGTCACATCTTTTTTTTTTTTCTTAAATTTCAGGCTAATTTAAGAGTACAAAGAATTAGGTTAATATTTGCATTTTGGTTAGTATCTGCATACCCCAGAAGGTATGCCATATACCCCCACATTGTGCCATTAAGAAGGAGCACACCAATCCACCTCCCTTCTCCCTCTTCTCTCTTTCCCACTTCCCCTCTTTTTGAATTGAGTTTTTCTCTTATATGGACATACATTAGATCATCTACTGGCTTCATATTATTATTTTGTACATTGGATACTTGCTTTTGCATTCTTGTTATAAATTACTAAGAAGAATGTGTTTCAGCTCCACCCAGGTTAATACAAAATATGTCAAGTCTCCATCTTTTTTTATGGCTTAATAGTATTCCATGGTATACATAGACTATAGCTTGTTAATCCATTCCTGGGTTGATGCACATTTAGGTTGCTTCTACATCTTGGTGATTATAAATTGAGATGTGATAAACAATCTAGTGCAAATGTCCTGATGATAAAATGATTATTTTTTCTTCTAGTAGATGCCTACTGATAGTACTGTGGGATCAAATGAAAGGTCTCTGTGGAGCCCTATGAGCATTCTTCATACTTTTTTCCATAGAGACTCTATTTATTTGCAGTCCCAGCAAGTGTAAAGGTTGGTTCTGTTCTCCCCACATCCCTGCAAGTAAGTCAAATCTTGTTGCTAATTCATGTGTAGATTGAGATGGTTTTGCATCCACTACTGTTTTCAGTTCTTCATTATCCTCCTAGGTCATGGAAGTGGCTTTTCAAAATTAAAATCACTGGATGGGATCCTCTCAACTCTTTTAACATACTGTGCACTCATTAACCACATCCTTCCCAAACACTTTTTTGATATTTTTGAGGAGTCTGTGCGCATTAGTTCCATGATGAAACTCATATTAACAAATTTCACATATCCATGATTTCACACTGATTGCTCTTAAAAATTTTTTTTAAGATAATCACAAGCCAAAATGTGTGTTTGAAAGAATGAGGATATACTTTCACTATAATAATAACCAAAACGAGGCTGGGTGCCTATAGCTCAGTGGTTAGGGTACTGGAACCCTGGGGGCGGGTTTGAACCTGGCCCCAGTCTGCTAAACAAACAAACAAACAACCAAAAATAGCCGAGACTTGTGACAGGTGCCTGTAGTCCCAGCTAATTGGGAGGCTGAGGCAAGAGAATTGCTTGAGCCCAAGAGTTTGAGGTTGCTTTGAGCTATGATAGCAAGGCATTCTACAAAGGGTGACAAAGTGACATTTTTCTTTTTTCAATAAAAAATTCAAAGAATTGAAAAAATTTCAATTCTTTTATTGAAAAAAGAAAAATGTGTCAAAGAGAAATGTCAGAACTATCAACTCAAACATAGTACTTAAAGAAATCAGATATTTCTCACTTAATAATCTAATATTAAGCTAATGCCAATAATTTTTTTCAAAGTAATTTGAAAGTGGATTACCCCAAGTTAAATGATATCAAAGATACAAAGACATAAAATGAAATCGACTAGCTGAAATCGACTAACTCATGTTTCATTCTTTACCTTGTTCTCTCTGCTATAGCCACGCAATTACCCTTGTTCTGAAGATCTCTCAAAAATCTAAAACCAAAGCCAGTCCTCTTGCCTTTGGGCCTCTTCACTGATTATATCCTCATTCCGCAAATCTCTTCCTCTCTATTTCCTTCAAGTATTTGTTCTGATTTCACCTTCTTGCAAATCCTTTACTTACCACCCTATTTAAAATTGCGTTTGCGATCCTTACCATACTGACATATCTTTTGCATTCCTCCCCCATAACATTTATCACCATGTGTCATATAACTTACTTGGTTTTTTATTTCCCCCTTTTTGTTAAAATATGCTCTCCATTGACAGATAATTTTGTGTAATTGCAGTGCCCAAATCAGAGCTTGTCACATAATAGGCCTCCAGTATACATTGTTTGCATGATTGAATGGCTAAAAGAGACAAAGACAAATTTCTACGGACAAAGCAAACAGCTTTTTAATATGAGTGTGCGTACATCCACATTACAGAATAACTTGGGGCTACTACAGACTGCTGAGTTTAGGCCTGAATGGACATCCTCATGTAATATCAAATAGGATATGCAGCCTGAAATTAAAATAATAGAAAATAAATTTTTAGTTATCAACCCATACGTATTAATTAACATGATAAAAGAAAAGCTCCTTTTTACTATAATGGTTTAACAACAACAACAACAACAAAAGATAAAATAAATGTAAAGTCCTTTCCATTTTCTTGGCATGATAAGGATGTCTCAAAGAAAAATTGGTCACTTTTCAGTTATGGTTTGTAGAACCACAATTTTTTTTTTTCCATTTGAAGTTAAAGCTAACACTTTGATGATCTGAGTTCTTGCAGTCTATAAACCCTATTTGGAAAAAATTCAAAGTCCACTTTAGGACGTAGGTATAGCTATAGCTAAATAAGTTTACAAATGCCTCTTCCAATCATCCTGCCACTTACGACCCCTTGGGGAGACTGTGGCGTATTACCTCTAGGTCTCCCAACTTGGACTGGTACATTCAGTAGTATCTTCAGCTTAGCAATTTGCAGGTAGTTTCAGGTCCTAATATATGGAAGAGAAAAATTTCCCATTACTCTACAATGTTATTACTTTTATCTGTGCCTTTTTTCTTGCAATAGATTTAACTCAGTCACGAATTCTACAGGGGAAAAAGTTTAAAAGTTCCACCATTTCAAAATGGTTGTTAGGATGAAAATGTTATGTTTATGGGGCACTTGGGGTAAAAGCCACCTTTTAGAATGTGTTTTTTGGTAACAATAATTCCCCCCTTGGGGGAGAATTTTTCTTACCTTAACTTCTCTTTCATAAATCCAGGTATCAGGCAGTCATGTTAGTAATAGCAGTAGTGAATACCATCCCCAGGCTGATCGGGATTCTCCCTCTTGAGAATTTTCAGTGGGTGATTACAGCCTAAGTATGAGTCTCGATGCATCTGGAACTGCAAAATGACTGTAGAGAATGCCTGTGTGCAAGGGTCCCCAAACTACGGCCCACGGGCCACATGCGGCCGTGTGAATTGTATTTGTTTCCATTTTGTTTTCTACTTCAAAATAAGATATGTGCAGTGTGCATAGGAATTTGTTCACAGTTTTTTTTTTTTAAACTATAGTCTGGCCCTCCAATGGTGGAGGGACAGTGGAGGGACAGTGAATTGGCCCTCTGTTTAAAAAGTTTGAGGATGCCTGATTCTAGAGAAACTACTGATGCTTTCCAGGAATTTTAATCTTTTGTGGACGTCCAGCTGCATTCTTACTCTGGAATTCCTGTGGCACCTTGAATTTTTAAACCAACTCTCATGTCCAGGTTTTTATTTATTTTATTTTGTCTTTAGCTTAATAAGTTCTAGTAGATTTTGTTTGAGTACAAAAGAATTCTGAATTAAAATGTGGGATTGTGGGTAAATAGATAAATATATATTTTTGCAATGGTCTTCTTTGCTCTAGCAAAGTCTAATGTTAATTTAATGGAACAGGAGAATATGGCTGTGAAAAAGAAGGCAAAACACGGAATGGTATATAGATTATTGACATGTAGCTTGAAAGCAAACAAAATTTAGAGCCTTTCTAATTTTAATATAGATTTAAGAGGGTATCTTCTCTCTTAAGCATGGATTGCTAGGACCTTTTGCCTATACTCAAAAGGGAACAGAGCAAAGATTCTGTCCACTGCATCACACTTGTCTTCACAGACATCCTCTGCATTTGTGTAGTAACCAAACGTCAAAGCAGTTAGAGAATACAAGGGGAAGAATTAGAATGTCCTTTAATTTTTTTAAATCATTCAACAAATACATATTGAGGCCTTTTGTGTTACTAGCACTGTACTAGTGGGGGGGATTCAGAAGCAATGTGGATCAAATATTTCCTGGGCTCATAGAGCAAGATAGACAATGTTTGCGCTATAATGGAGGAGAAGCCAAAGAGAAGAGAGAAGGAAGGGACTTTTTGGCTTAAGGACTATGGAGCCCCAAGAAGATGGTTATGGCTTCAAATGCACTGATTTGGTATACATTTATCGCTCTGGCTCTATTGTCCTTAAGTTTTGCTGATTCTCCATAGGTTTATTCCCCCGACAGCCACATAGTCACCAGCACCTGATCCTACAAATACCTAGTGACCTTTTAGGTCCTCTGACTGACAGTCACCTAAATATGATTAAACATGCCAAAATTTTATTAGGGAATGTAGGAGACCGTGCACTAAACTTGTAAAAGCGGTCACCGGTTCTTGAAGGCTCTGGGAGCGAGACAATATCCTAGCCCGTGGAAATGTTTTGCTGTCCAGAGATAAGCTCCAAATAAGGCCACAGCAGAGTTGCTCGGGGCTCTCCCAGGAGATATGGGAAACCCACCTCTTGCAGGCATTTGTACCTTCAATCCGTGGTCCTGGCTGTTTTTTTTCACGTGGTGATGGGGTGCCACAGCGGGCATCAACGAAGGAAAATGTTTGTGAGAGCAAACGGGAAGGGAATTGGAATAGACAGGGTATGCTCTCAGACTACAGGGTAAATCCACCACAGAAGACAATAGAAAGGAAAGAAAAGTTATGTGGAACCCTTCTAGGCTGCTGTGTAATCCATGGCAGGTTCTGGGAGGACAGTCTGCAAGTCCTTTACTCAAAGTTGGTTGTTAAGGGAGCCCTGCGTCTCCCGAGAATGGGCCTGCCTTTGCATCTGTGCTTCCTGCTAGTATTGGGGAGGAGCAGCAGAGGAAGCATGGCCTTGCTGGAATGTGGTCATGGATCTCACAGTGAAGCAGCCAGGGCACATGGCTAACTCAGCTCCCTGTTTTGGTGGTCTGCAAGCTGCATTCTCTTGGCAGTTGCATGATCCGGGAAATAAGAACAATACTTATATAGAATCAGAGTTATTATTCTCAAAGCTCACCCTGCTAAGTCATTTTGCTAAGTCACTAATTTCAGGACCAAAGATTCATGTGATAAAGTCACAAGGGGACCCAAGACTGGGTCCCATGATTACACCACCCCATATGATTCAGGTAATGAAGGAGAAGTGGTTTATTAAAGAAATTTTAGACAGAAATATTAGCAGTTATCCTCTAGTGTGTGTGAGTGTATATATATACAAACGTGTGTCTGTGTGTAATTCAGTAAGATGTTCCTAGTTTATAGTGAACATATATTAGTTTCAAAACAAACAGAAAGCTTCAGAAACAATAAGCAACTTCAAAATAACATTTTCTTAATAATTAACCCAAAAAATAAAAAAGAATTGGATATTAAAGTTGAAATAATGGTTCTGTAATGATATTTGAATATATTATTATGTGTTTTCATAAATTATAACAATTTGTAATGATACTTAGTGTATGTATGAATTATTTAGAGGATGCTAACTGACCTTATCTTTAGGGATGAGGTGATATTGGGAGACAGTATTCCACAAGTTTTTTGCTTTATTTTTGTTTTTTGGAGACAGAGTGTCACTCTGTTGCCTTCAACTAGAGTGCTGTGGCCTCTCCCTCACTCCCAGCAACATCAAACCCTCCTGGGTTCAAGTGATCCTCCTACCTCAGCTTCCCAAGTAGCTCTGACTACAGTTGCCCACCACAATGTCCAGCTAATTTTTTCAATTTTTTGTACAGACAGTCTTACTCTTGCTCAGGCTGGTCTCAAACTCCTGAACTCAAGAGATCCTCCTGCCTTGGCCTTCCGGAGTGGTAGGATAACAGGTGTTACCCACCACACCTGGCCTCCAGTTCTTTTGTATTTTTGCTAATCTTGTGAACAGAGTCACTCACAACTTTTGTTCCAGACTAACTTTTCAAGGATGTTTGTATAGGTAGAGCCATGAAAAAAAAAAAAAAAAAATAGTGTCTCCCTCTCTAGCAGAAGCCAACACACCAGGTTTATTTGCTGTTCGGTGTAATAAAGATGCTAATTCTGTCTAAGGCAAAGATTGGGAAGGTTTGGTTGCATTATAAATAATTGGGGTTTCTTAAGTGTGGAATTTCTCAGAAGTGACACAAACTCACTTTGTGCACATGAGCTACCCGGGGCCTCCTCATTGTTCCTTTGGGACTTGGGAGCCAAAGAGAACTGTCACAAACATGAAGCTCAGCTTACTTTATGTGCAGTGAGTAACAACAGTCCTTTGTCTCAGGCCTATCTATGAGTCTTAACATTTTACGCTAGCATTCATGAGGTGTGGCAGACTAGACTAAAATCTCATACTTTTCACAGTTCTTAATAGATACAAAGTAAACAATAAATACCAGGCATTGAAATACTTTTGTGTAATCATTATTTTTGAAGAGTTAATATTATTTTAGATTCCTTTACACATATACACACAAAATATGGTGTTTTTTGATGCTTATAAGAATCTTCTTTAACTGGTGACTGACATATTGACAACCAAATTCGAAAGTCATTGGACTCTAACAAAATATGGTGGGATGCAGAATTAACAAAAAATTCTTCCATGTATTAGATACATTGACTTTAGATATTTCCTCTGTTGCTCATAATTTCATAAATTTCTAAGTCATTTTACTTACTAATACATTTTACTTTTAAGTTCTAATTATGTTCCTCTTTGATGGACCTTTTAGCTTCTATTCCTAGCTATTTACTAAGACAAGAATTGGCAAGGTATTTCATTTGTTGTGGTTTTCCATGAGTCAGTAAGTACCAGAGCATTTTTAAATTATGTCCAGTGAATATGCAAATTACCTAGAGCTATATGGACTGTAGTTTATTTGTTGTTGAAATTATAGTTGATTTATTAGCTTTGACTTTTAATTACTCTGATTTTATATCTTACTAAATTTTGGTCTTATTGAAAACTTTCAAACACATTCAGGATAAGTTATCAAATCAATAAGAACACACTTAGCATTCAATGTCTCAGAAAAGGTAACTGGACATTAAGATGATCCAGTGCACCAGGTATTTGTTTGAAACAGTAGAGGGCAAAACAATACCACCAAGTCATTCACCACTGCAAAGGCAGAGGTTTGGAAGACAAAGTAGTTTAAACCAAACATCTGAACATCTTGCTTTACTAAGAAAAACTAATGTTCTCTGAGTAGATATTTATTGAATGAACATACATTGCCAGCAAAAATGCCACAAATAGTCACATCGTATGTAAAATTATCCATCATTTTTCACTTATGTTCTCACTGTATATTATATGAAATCTATGTTTAAAATAGTGCTTTGTATATTTACAAAAAGATATTCTCTAGTAACTAAAGAATATGCTTTTAAAAATTGGGTTATACACTGGCCTCTCAAAAATCTTAATTTCCAAAAGCAGAAATAAGAGCTTACTTTTGAAGACTACAATGTACAGTACAGGTAGAAATGAAGAACTAAAAGACACCAATTAAAGCAACAACAAATCCAGGAATCCAAGGTGGGCAGATTGTCTGAA
The DNA here is from genome assembly GCA_963574655.1 of Perodicticus potto. Lineage (NCBI taxonomy): Eukaryota > Metazoa > Chordata > Mammalia > Primates > Lorisidae > Perodicticus > Perodicticus potto. The sequence continues at coordinate 5,518 of CAUYRH010111221.1, read as the reverse complement.
CTCAAGAGTTCGAGACCAGCTGAGAGCTAGAGTGAGACCTTGTCTCTAAAAATAGCTGGGCATTGTGGCAGAAGCCTGTAGTCGCAGCTACAGAATTTGAGGTTGCTGTGAGCTATGATGCCACAGCACTCTACCAGGGGCAACAAAGTGAGACTGTTTCTCAAATAAGTAAATAAATAAATAAATAAATAAAATAAAACAAAGGCTCTTAGAAATTTTAACAAAACTCTTTTGAATAATTCATGTGCTAAGAAAAAGAAGACAAACCCAAAAGCGAAATTTCAGAGTATCTAGAAGACACTAAAACTGATGAAACCACTACATATGACTACCTAAACAATATGTACAAGACCAAACCCAGAAAGGAAGATTTTAGTCAAAAGCTTTAATTAGCAAATGAGAAAGTTTGAAATTAAATGGGAACTAAGAACTTAAATTAAGAAGCTAAGAGAAAGATAAAATAAAATATAGAATTTAGCGAAGAGTGACAATTAATGAACAGACAAAATTGGTATGTAAAACCAGTGGTAATCTCAGAAAGCCAATAAAATAGACAAACTTCTAGTATCTCTGGCCAGATAGGTTAGTATATGAAATAAAATACTTTCTTATGCCACTAAGAACAAGTTAGGAAGTATAACTTAAAAAAAAAAAAAAAGAAGTAAAAAAACATAATTCCCAAAATAAAAGCCAGAAATTCTATAAAATTCCTGGAAATAAACTTAAGATATATGAAAGGCCTTAATAGACAACAATTTAGTGCTATTGGAGGATATAATAGACTGGAATAAATGAGGAAACTTAACATGTTTATTAGCTAGGAAAATGAAGTCTTACATAGCATTCAATTGTCTTTCAGTTAATCACTCAATTAAGAGATTCCAACCAAAGGTCCAGAAAGCTTTTTTCTAGCTTCACAAAATATATTTTTAAGTATATCCAGAAGACTATATGCAAGAGATGAGCCAATACAACACTGAAAATATATGATAAAAAATAACTTTAATTAGATATCAAAATGTACCATATGTTAGTTTTCTATAGCTATTTCACAAATTACCACAAATATAGTGGCTTAAAACAACACCGTCAGGAGTTCACAGTTCTGTCAGTCATAAATCTGAGAAGGTGTGAGTGGGTTTTCAAGATTTTACAAGACTGAAATCAAAGTGTTAGCCAGCTGAATTCTCACCTGCAGGATCTGGGGAAAAATCTGCTTCCAGTCTTATTCTCGCCATTGGCAGATTTCGGTTCCTTAACGGATGTAGTGCTCAGGGTCCTGTGTTCCTGCAGGCTACTGCCTGGGCTAGCACTCAGTTTCTCAGCCCCTTGCCACATGGCCCCTCCATCTTCAGTAAGGAAGACTCCTATCCACCAAATTCTTCTCAAGCTTCAAATCTTTCTGTCACTAGCTGGAGAAAACTAACTGTAAATGGCCCAGAAGATTAGGGTTGGCCCACCTATGACCTGCTTTGCTTTAGGCCATTAATGCCATACAAAACAAACTACATGGAGGTGAAATTCATCATCTTCCAGTATTGAGGATTAAGTTGGGAAATCTCAAGGGCTGTTTGAGAATTCTGGCTACCATATTAGGATAATAAACAATGTGGTCTTTTGTCAGAATACCTAAGCATATCAGGAGAAGAGAAACAGGACCATTTATAGTATGTGGAATGCAGGGTAACCTAAGATACTGTTCAAATCAATAGAGAAAACATGAGCTAATAGTTTGGGGACATATGGACATCAACTTGGGAAAAAAATAAATTTCTGCATCAGATTATATTCCCATTTCAGATAAAGTTTTTATGTAAAAAGTAAAATGATAAAAATATTGGAAGAAAACATGTAAAATATCTTAAAATCTTGAGATTGGAAATACCTTTACAAGAACACCTTCTGAGATAAAACTCAGACCAAAGAGATCATTGATTATATAAAAACACACATTTCTGAACAGCAAATGATAAAGTGAAAATATACGAGATAAATTACAAAAATTATTTGAACATGAATAGGAAAAAAACCCACTATCATTCTGAATCTATAGAGAACTCTTATAAATGAGTATAAAATGGAAAACAATTCCAAAAGAATGATCAAAGACACAAAAAGAAATTCTCAATCACTCATCCATGTCATTACTTTTGGCAGCACCTACATTTGCGAGCAACTGTTTTCAAGAATGAAGCATATTAAGAATAAAATTAGAATCAAAATACCTAAGCACCTCAAGAACTCAGAAAGAATTGCAACTACTTCCATCAAACCAGATATCGATGCATTGGTTTCTCAAATACAATGTCAAACATCCACTAGTTTTATGTTGCCCACTTATCTTTTATAATAAAAAATATTTAAAAACCTCTAAATCCCAAAGATATTTTGTTATGTTCACTTTCTATATTAGTGATTGCAAAATTGGAATCTGCTTGACAATTTTAAGACTCTCTGAATTCCCTGATGCAAAAATTAGTTTTATCATGTGAGGACTTTTTTGCGTATCTGTGGTGGCAGATAATCACAAAAATTATGCACAGACCTATTTTTTTTCTTTGCTCATCAGTTTTTGTGTTTGCATATTTATTAATGTGTGGCCCAAGACAACTAACTCTTCTTCCAATTTGACCCAAAGAAGCCAAAAGGTTGGTAAATGATAAGAGCTGGGGAGAAGGCAAGGGGTCCAGACGAGAGGGTCCAACACAGAAAAGATAAAGCCTAGGTTAGTGTAACATGGGACAAATGTTTTGAAGACTGTATGGACACCATTATCAGGTTTTTTGTATGAAGGAAAAAAAAAATAGGTACTATATTCTAGGCAGGACAAATGGCCAGCTCTGGCTTTTTAAAGCTACTCACATTATGAAAAAAGCATGAACAAATTCAGTTTCAAGTTCAGTATACAGTTTCCTTTTCCTTCATAAAGCAAAATTGGCACAGGTACTACTTAATGTAAAATAAAAATACATGGGAATGTGCTTATTTTACTAAGCCATAATATATTTTTCCACAAATGGCATTAAATTTAATAACATTTTTCTTGATGTATGGGGATTGGGGGGGACACTATGGTTTGGATATGGTTTATTTGGCCCTAACAAGTTTCATGTTGAAATTTGATCCCTAATATTGAAGTGGAGTCTGGTGGAAGGTGTTCTGATCATGGGTACAGATCCTTCAAGAATAGCTTGGTGCCACTGTCCTGGGAATGGGTAATTACTCAGTTCCCAAGAGACCCAGTTATTAGAAAGAGCCTGGCATCTCTTCTTTTCCCTTCCCTCTTGCCACGTAATCTGCACGTGCTGGCTCCCCTTCACCTCCCACTGTGAATGGAGGCCCTCGCCAGAAGCAGGTGCTGGCACCATGCTTCTCACGTAGTCTGCAGAACTGGGAGCCAAATAAATCACTTTTCTTCATAAATTACCAGCCTCAGGTATTTCTTTGCAGCAACATAAACGACTAAGACAAGGAGCCAGAATTGTTTTACTAAATATTGATTATCTATATTGTCAAACATGATTACAATTAGATATTCAAATTTTAAAATTTGAGAGAAGCATTTATTGAACATTTTCTGGGTAAGCCATGATGTTAAATCCTGATAATATAGCTGTTTCCAACCTTTTTCAATTCATATTTCCTTTAAAACAGCATTGTCCAAAAGAAAGCTAATTTGAGCCTCATGTGCATGTGTCTTTTTGTAAAAAAAAAAAAAAAAACTGAAAAAAACCTCAAATTAACTATATTTTATTTAACCCATTATACCCAAAATATAATTTCACCAATATAAAAATTGAGATAGCTTACATGTTTTTACATCTTCATATTCTGTTGCATACTTTAAACGGATCGCAAATCTCAATTTGGACCGGCCACATTCGCAGGGCTCAATACCAACATGCATTTCAATTATGATGAAAGACACGGGGTTAAACCCCTCCATTGCCTGGCACAATGACGTGCAGACTAATGTTGTGAATGCCTGCCGCTCTGCAGACTCTATCTACGTCCTGCCATTAGAGATTTAGATCATGATATGCCACTAGCAGCTTTTATTCATCACCAGACATTAAACTGCAAGACCAGCACTATCTGTACTAGATCAATGGCTGACATAGGGAATTTAATTCAATTATTCATGTGTACAGATACTAACACAGGTAAGTGAGATAATCCTTTTCTTCACAGCATTTGACAAATTTCTTCACTCATTTTCTGCATTTTCTTACTTAAACTCTGTGTGTGCGTGAGCACATACCTTTCTCAGTTTCTCCTGTGACCGGCCCTGATGGAAGGAACTACATCTACTTTGTCTGGTATTATATCCCTGGGCCTTACTAGAATGTGTTACACAAAGCAGAAGGTCAAATATGTGTTGAATGAATGGATATGGCTGTGCATCAATTCCCAATCTCAATCAGCTGTCGTTTCATTACTCAGAGCTTTCCAATGAGTCAACACACATTTCACACTTTCTGGATGAAAGCAGTACACTGTTGTTCTCCCTTCAGAACAATTTCTAGTAGCCTATTTCAATCATACAAAGTTATCTGAAAATACCCACTAGTCAGAATCACACTATCTTATCCTATCTTCATCAGACTCTTTTCTAAAATAGCAAAATGAGAATGCTTGAGGCACAAATGAACAAATATAACAGAACAGCCATTACCATGGACTTCTCAGAAGTAAAGAAGAAAAAAATGACACCCAGGCACCCAGAAGGAAAGAAGAGTGGATACTGTTTCCCACAACACAGTCAGTAGTGGCAGAGTTCTTAAGATCTCTGGAGACTTTAGAAGCTTCTTTGGCAAATCTCTCAAAGTTAAGTAACAGAAATACTATTGTAGCCATGATGAAGGAAAACTTAAAACTGGTAAATGTCCTGAGTTTTTTAAAAAGCAAAATAAAATAGCATGTAATGACTAAGGGTGAAACCTATTCAAATGATATCAAAAACCCAAACTTAACTCTTTAATTCTTTATGATATCATTATTTAACGATATGAATAGTACTGTATCATAAAATCCTTTTGCTAGTCTTGGGATTATAGAAATAGTTTTACGTAAAGGGTAAAACCTGGAAGAATATAAGATTCAGGAGTGAGAGCAGCTCTTACCTTTTTATTGTGTATACTATAAAATGACACTTTAAGAGTATTGGTATTCCTCAAATTAACTTATAGTCAGTTTTATAACACTAAGCACGCAGAATGTACAACTCTTAATCAAGCGTTGTTTTGTAAACCACTGGTATATATAAACTTTGCCTGTCATTCAAAACATTTTCTTATCTATTGTGTGTAAATCAATCCCTTAAAATCTGAACCATATTTAAAATGCACTAAAGAAAACTACTTTTCCCTTTTCTTTTTTGGTGAGCATGCCAAAGGTGGGGTAAATTCAGTTGCTTCTTTGTGTTTTCTTTTCTTTTTTTTCTTTTTATGGTCACTTTGGTAACCACTGGAGTCACTGCCTTGGAAAACAGGGTCCTGTTCCTGATCTTCCTGGTGCT
>CAUYRH010111218.1:0-50935 GCA_963574655.1 Perodicticus potto | reverse complement strand
CGGGCGCCCGTAGCCCCATCTACTTGGGAGGCAGAGGCAAGAGAATCGCTTGAGCCCAGGAGTTGGAGGTTGCTATGAGCTGTGATGCCATAGCACTCTATCCAGGGCGACAGCTTGAGGCTCTGTCTCAAAAAAAAAAAAAAAGAAAAGACATTCTTAGCATATTATAAAGAAGAAATCAGGTCATAAAGCAGCTTGTTTGGAGGGTTTATACTTTAGGACTAAATTGTGGGATCAAATCCTGGCTGTATAGCCAGTAGCTGTGAGAAGGGGCACATTACTGAATCTGCCTGGACTTCATTTTTTTCAGTTCTGAGTTGGGTTAATATCTAACAATATGTACCTCATAGAATCTGTTGTGAGGATTAAAAGAGATAACACAACTGAAAATTTTAGGACAGTACTTGGCTCATAAATACATGATTATTAGCGTTTTCTTTGAGACAGAGTCTTACTAAGTTGCCCTCAGTAGAGTGCTGTGGCATCACAGCTCATAGCAACCTCAAACTTTCTTGGGCTTAAGCAATTCTCTTCCTCAGCCTCCCAAGGAGCTGGGACGAAGGGTGCCTGCCACAATACCTGACTAATTTTTGAGACGGGTTCTCGCTCTGGCCTAGGCTGGTGTCGAACACGAACTGGTGGGCTCAGGCAATCCCCCTGCCTCGGCCTCCCAGATGCTAGGATTACCTGGCCCTAGTGTTGGGTTTCTAGTAGCATCACCTCAACATAAGGGTCCTTTCATCACAACAAATAAACTCTGTGTAGTTTAAATAAGAAAACTGCACTTAAAGAAGGGTGGTAGCTCCCAGCAGCTGGAAACAAAAGGAGAACAGGTTTTGGTCTGGTTTGAGGATCTCAGCTACAGAGATTCATGGACCTTCCTTGCAGCCAGTGAGGGATCCAGCTCCAGCTGCTTTTGTTTCTGTATTTGTTCAGGATTTAGGGACTCAGAGGAGAGGATCTGATTGGCATAGAGCCTGTCACATACCCAACCCCAAGTTTTGCTTTAGGATGACTATGGGGAAGGTCGTCCTTCTCCAAATGCAAGATGCTGATTTAAGAACAGTGTTTTGGGGCGGTGCTTGTGGCTCAGTGAGTAGGGCACTGTCCCCATATGCCGGAGGTAGCGGGTTTAAACCCAGCCCCGGCCAAAAACTGCAAAAAAAATACCAAAACAGTGTTTTTGATCCTTTCTAAGTATAATCCTATTTTTTTTTTCTTTTTTGAAACAGAGTCTCACTTTGTTGCCCCTGGTACAGTGCCATGGCACATAGCTCACAACAACCTCAGACTCCTGGGCTCAAGTGATCCTCTTGCCTCAGCCTCCCAAGTAGCTGGGACTACAGGCATCTGCCACAATGCCCGGCTATTTTTAGAGGTGGGGGTCTCGCTCTAGCTTAGGCTGGTCTTGAACCTGTGAGCTCAGGCAATCACAGTGCGAGGATTAAGCATGAGTCACCAGCCAGGACCTTATAATCCTATTTTGTTAGGTTAGAAAATAAAGCATTATCAAGGAAGAAAACAAACATTTTTCTTTCTATTCTCTTAACACAACACTTCTGTGGCCAGATGTGTAGTTCAACCATTTCTCCCCCTTTCTGAAGGCCAGCTGAGTGTCCTGTAACTCAGTTCAGTTCTGGCTGTCCCTGTCAACCTGGAGATGGCATCACATCCTGGTCTAGGGCTCAGTCTTGCAACACTGCCCCCACTTCAGAGGCCAGTTGCTTCTGACTGACCCACTTCAAGTTGAGGTTCAGCAGTTTCCAGGTTAGTATACAGAACTCAGGGAAACACTCAGGCTTACCAGTTTACAGGCAGTTCCTGAAGATAAAGAGATGTGTAGGGCAAGGTTTAGGGGAAGGTGTGTGGAACAGTTCTGCACCCTACCTTGGTGCACTGGCCACGTGGCACCTCCCTCTGTGTGTTCTGCACTTTGGAAGCCCACCAGCTCATTCAGATTTTTTATAGAGCTTAATCTCCACAACCACCCTCCTCCACCTTCCTGGAGGTTGGTGATAAGGGCTGAAAGGTCTAATCCTCTAATCCTCTTATCACTTGGTGTCTCTGGTGACCAGCCTTACCCCGGGCTATCTGGGCTCCCTTACCTTAAGTCACCTTATAAGTGTAAACTCAGGTATGATCTAAGTGGCTCATTGTGAATAACAGAGGAGATTCCTATTGCTTAGGGAATTACAAAGATTTTAGGAGATCTCAGATAGGAAGTGGGGACAAAGACCATATTTTGTATTATACCACAGCATGTGTTTTAATATATAGGAGAAAGCCTGGAAGGATATATGTTGAGTTTTTTTTTTTTTTTTTTTTTAAACAAATTCCCAATTTGTCACCCTTGGTAGAGTACCCTGGGGTCATAGCTTATAGCAACCTCAAACTCTTAGGCTAAAGTGCTCCCCTGGCCTCAGCCTCCCAAGTAGTTGGGTCTACAGACAGACTGCCACAATGCCCAGCTATTTTTAGAGACTCCATCTTGATCTGGCTCAGGCTGGTCTTGAACTCATGAGCTCAGGTGATCTACTTGCCTTGACCTCCCAGAGTGTTAGGATTACAGGCATGAGCCACCACCCCTGGCATTGAGTTGTTAACAATAATTTTCTCAAGGTACTGAAGTTATAGATGTTTTAAAAATATTTAACCCTTTCTACCTTTATTCCTTATTTCCCCTCTAGTCTTCTTTAGTTGGCTTGCTTTTTTTTTTTGAGACAAAAATCGAACCCGCCAGCTCAGGTGTATGTGGCTGGCGCCTTAGCCCGCTGAGCCACAGGCACCGAGCCACAAACTTGAATTCTTAAGTACATTTTAACTGTTGTTCCACTGTAAGTAATATGTGTTCAGCATGGTTAATTTAGTTGCTAGTAATTGTACACACTTAGCAATATGTAATGTTCCTTGACGTGTCAAAACAAAATAGTCTAGATTATTGGTTGAGATAGTATCAGTTTTGTTGTTTAGATGTTGGGTACCAACTATATGTATTTCTTTGACAGTGAGCTCTGGTCTTTTGTGGTCTCTTGATAATCGCTTTCATCTCAGCCCTGACCTGTCATCATTTGATACTATTCTGTGTCTTGTGAACATAAAACACGGGAATAAGATAGTTGATCGAGTGGAAGGAACATTCAGTTGGGAGGTAGGAAATAAGAATTCTGTACTGGCCCTGCATTTTATTTATTGAGTTTTTTTTGAGATAGAGTCTCACTATGTCACCCTCTGTAAGTACCATGGCATCACAGTTCACAGCAACCTCCAACTCTTGGGCTTAAGCAATTCTGTTGCCTCAGCCTCCTAAGTAGCCAGGACTACAGGCACTTGGCATAATACCCAGCAATTTTTTTGTTGTGTTTGTCATTGTTGTTTAGCTGGCCTAGGCTGGGTTTGAACCCGTCAGCCCCGTGTATGTGGCTGGTGCCCTAACCACTAAGCTACAGGCCCCAAGCCATACTTACTGAGTTCCTTAATTTTTTTGCAGTTTAGTATCTTTACCCACAGAATGAAACGGTTGGTCAAGACCTGCATTTTATAATATAGTAGCCACCAGCTACATGTGATTAATGAGCCAATGGAATGTCGCCATTCCAAATTGAAATGAACTCCAAGTGTAAAGTACACACCAGCTTTTGAAGGATGCAAAAACAGAATGGGAAACATTTTGGTAATTTCTTAGTTGGGCAACATAGTGTGCTCCTGTAGTCCCAGTTACTTGGAAGAGCGAGAGTGAAGGATCACGTGAGCCTGGGCAACATAAGGAGACCCTGCCTCATCTCATCTGATCTCATCTCTTCTTCCCCTTTATTTCAATTTATTTTTAATATTTTATTTATCTTTATTTGTTATTTCTGTTTATTCAACCAACCTGTCTCTATGTTACGAAATAAGGACTATTTGTAGCAAAATAAAATAAACTTTTATATTAATGATATGTTGAAATGATAATACTTTGGATATATTGGTTTAATCAAAAAATGCATCATGGGGTGGCACCTTTGGCCAAAGGAGTAAGGTGCTGGCCCCATATGCCGGAGGTGGTGGGTTCAAACCCAGCCCCAGCCAAAAAAAAAAGTATCAGCCTGGGTGTGGTGGTTCACGCCTGTAATCCTAGGACTCTGGAAGGCTGAGGCTGGTGGATTGTTTGAGCTCATGAGTTCGGGACCAGCATGAGGAAAAGCAAGACCCTGACTCTACTAAAAATAGAAAAAACTGAGGCAAGAGGATCACTTGCGCCCAAGAGTTAGAGGTTGCTGTTAGCTATGACATCATAGCACTCTACCCAGGGTAATAGCTTGAGACTTTGTCTCAAAAAAAAAAAAAAAAAAAAAAAAAGAATGGCCAGGCGTTTTGGCGGGCGCCTATAGTCCCAGCTACTTGGGAGGCGGAGGCAAGAGACTCGCTTGAGCCCAGGAATTAGAGGTTGCTGTGAGCTGTGATGACACAGCACTCTACCCAGGGTGACAGCTTGAGGCTCTGTCTCAAAAAAAGAAAAAGTATTATTGGCTGGGCATGGTAGCTCAGGCCTATAATCCTTGCACTCTGGGAGGCTGAGGCAGGTGGATTGCTTGAGCTCACAGGTTCAAGATGAACCTAAGCAAGAGTGACACCAAGTCTCTAAAAATAGCCGGGTGTTGTGGTGGGCACTTGTAGTCCCAGCTACTTGGAAGGCTGAGACAGGAGAATTGCTTGAGCCTAAGAGTTTGGGGTTTCTGTGAGCTGTGACACCACGGCATTCTACCAAGGGTGACAAAGTGAGACTCTGTCTCAAAAGAAAAAAGTATTATTAAAATTAATTGTTTTTGGGACGGCGCCTGTGGCTCAGTGAGTAGGGTGCCGGCCCCATATGCCGGAGGTGGCGTGTTCAAATCCAGCCCCGGCCAAAAACTGCAAAAAAAAAAAAAAGAATAAAATTAATTGTTTTTGTTAGAAAACCTAAAATTATATATATGGCTCACATTGTGTTTCTGTTAGATAGTGCTGGCTTAGTGCATTCTAGTTCATTCTCTAAAATTCTTTGATATTTGGGATTGGTACGATCAAATTCAATTTATTAAAAGTTGACAAAGGGTCCTAACAAAGCACCTCACTTGGTCCCGACATTTTTCCTGTTAAAACTTCTTATTTTAGGACTGCGTATTTAAATAGCAGCCTGCTTCTGGGATTAGGAAAGGAGGAAACAAACCATTGTGATCCAAACACAATTGGTATTTCTGTTGTCATTTTGGAGTCCATTGTTCTGAACTGCACCAGGGCTTATTGATTATGAAGTTTGACTAGTGATCATTTTTTACAGTTTTATGTGGAAGTTCCGTGTGATCACCTTTTCCTGATACTTCTGTATATACATTCAGTAATGGGAACTGACAATTCTTTGTTACTGCAGTCACCTCTGCTTACCTGACTGCAGGAACTTTCCACGGAGAATACAGAGCTGGCCTTAGCAATTCCTCTACCGTTTATTTCTCTGGTAGTATGAAGAGAATAACAGTATTGTTCTCATAGAACATTTCAAACATTTCAATCATTTTAGTGGGTTGACTCAACACGTTCTCTTTGGCCATCCCACGTTTGCATGGGCCTGCCCCACTTCATTACCTTCTTAGTCCCCATTCACACACGTGCTGTGCAGATGCCCAAGGACATAAATATGGGGCCTGGCCCGGCCAGCACACCGACGTAGCCAGCGAATCAAGTCAGCTTGTTCCTCTTGGCTGGGTGTCCGGTGTTGGCGAAAGCAGCCTTTCAGATGCAGGCTTTAGAGTTGTCAGGAGCTGTGTCTGCTACAGTGAGGAGTTAAAGGGGTAACACTGGTAATATTTTCCCTGCCACTCGGTGGAAGTTCCTTCGCTCTTCCTTTCTCTGTTTATGAGGTCCCGTTGATTCTTTCTCCCCGTTCCTCTAGCACAGCCCCAATTCAGGTTTTTCCTCATATTCCTGGGCCTGTCTGTGGCAGCGTTCTTGGATACTGGGCTTTCCCAGGAATGCAGTCATGGAATGTGATCGCATTCTCCCACTTCACCCCTCTGAGCTTCCTGATACCCCCAGGGGAAGTCTGCTCTTTAGCTGAGCCTGTAGGTTCCTCCAGGCTTCCTTACATTCTGGGCTCTCCCCCAATTATCTGCATTCATTTTGGCCCTCAGACCACTCCATGTTCTCTGAAGGTTTTTAAATTTTCTCCCACTTTTGCCTTAGATCTGGAGGCTCACCACCTGCAGTACTACCCTTTGCTATGGTTTGTGCCAGGATATCCTGCTTACCTCCAAGGCTTGACTACCCTAGCACTTTGTAGAAAGAGTAAAAACTTTCTTGGAACTCCATTGTGGTGTTCTTTCTTTCTTTCTTTTTTTTGAAACAGAGTCTTACTTTATCGCCCTCAGTAGAACTGTGACGTTACAGCTCATAGCAACCTTCAACTCCTGGCTTTAGACAATTCTCTTGCCTTAGCCTCCTGAGCAGCTGGGACTACAGGCTCCTGGTACAACGCCTGGCTATTTTTTGTTGCAGTTTGGCCGGAGCTGGGTTCGATCCCACCACCCTCGGTATATGGGGCTGGCGCCCTACCCACTGAGCCACAGGTGCTGTCCTAGTGTTCTTTCTTATATAGGTAACTATAATTATATACCCTGGTTGGTTTTCTATACTGAACTGTGATAAAGGGTTGATTTTCTTTTTCAGTTTGTAAGATATTTAGTTTGTTAATCATAATCGGACTTATTCCCTTATTGATAAATAGTCATTCAATTCAATAATGGTAAAAAGAGGGCTGGCTACATTTATTTGGAGAGGAGCTTTTGTAGTTTATAATCTGCACCTGCACTGTCCAACTCTGTAGTCAGTAGCTGCGTGTGGCTACCAAGCATTCGAAATGGGGCTGGTGTGGATTTAAATGTGCTGCAGGTGGGCCGGGCATGGGGGGGCTCACGCCTGTAATCCCAGTACTCTGAGAGGCAAAGACAGGTGCATTTCTTGAGGTTATGAGTTTGAGACCAGCCTTAGCAACAGTGAGACACCGTCTCTACTAAAAATGAAAAACTGAGGCAAGAGGATTGCTTTAGCCCAAGAGTTTGAGATTCCTATGAGGTATGGCGCCTCGGCACTCTACCAAGGGTGACAAAGTTAGACTCTGTCTCAAAAAAAAAAAAAAAAGGGGTGCGGTAAAATGCACATCAATTTGGAAGACTTAGCACAACAAAACAGTGTAAAATTTTAACAATTTTTATATTGCCTATATATTGAAATGATAATACTTTGGTATATATTAGATATATTGTTAAAATAAATTTCATCTTTTTAAAAACTTTTAAAAAATGTGGTTACTGGAATATTTAAATTTACATTGTGGTTTGCACTTTATTTCTATTGAACTGTACTCATTTAATGGATTCTTACTCTTCTCTTTTTCCTGAGATTACAAATGAAACCACTTTTAAATGATGAAGTCTTTTGCACAACAGTCAATTCCACAGGTTTCATTGCATTCATTCATTTTACCTTGTTTAGCTTGGACCCTAAATTTTCATTTTGACCCAAAATATGTATTTGAGCAGCGTGTGAATCCTACAGATGCTGTGCTGTTTGCTTCTGGGCAGGGCTGTGTTCGCTGCCTGCCCCAGTGCCGTCCGCCGTGCACGCCGCAGAGCATGTGAGGACTGGCAGGCTGTGTTTACAAGTGCAGGCCAGCGATACATGGAGCCAGAGCTTAGGGAGGGTCACAGTGCACGGCGACAGTGCACTTCCTGTTCTCAGCAAGGCAACAGCTGCACCGTGATTCTTGGCAGCTGTCAGATGGCGGGTTGCTCTGTGGCACCCTGGGTGTTTGCAAGTCTAACACGGCCCTGAGAGGTGCCAAGGTACACCCTCCTGGAGATGTAAAGAAAGAAAAGCCTTCCCTGGTCCTCTGACTCCCACCTTCCCTCTGCTTTCCCCTGTCCTCCACACAACAGGGACTGGGGGAATTGTGGCCTGCTAAAAGGAATAAGCATTTCCTACCAGTGCTTTTCCTACCAATCTTGGGTAACTGCTGTATATTGATGCCTTGTATCAGGCTGTTGGAAGACTATTTAAAATAAAAGCAGGATCTTTTACATTTGATCATCAAATTCAGGTGGAAGAAAGTTTTTTAAAAAGCTTTTTTATTTGAAAATAATTAAAAACCTACATAGAAATCATGAGAAAATTAATAAAGAGTATCAAGTCTATCTTTCCCTCAGATTTACTTATTGTTAAACATTTTGCTCTTGTCATTTGTTATCATTTATGTATAAATATACCTATTGACTGATAGTCAATATCTGTATGAGTCTCTATGAATTTACTTGTTCCTGAACTATGTGAGAATAAGTTGCATAAATATAATAGTCCTTCTGCTCCCCAAATATTTCAACATATATTTCTTAAAAATAAAAGTATTTTTTAACATAACCTCAAGTTAATTACCAACTTCAGTAAATTTAACATTAATGTAATACTTTAATCTTTGGTTTGTAGTCTAATTTTATCAGTTGACCCCAAAATGTTCTTTATAGCACATTTTCCTCTCTATGAAGCATTTAGTCTAGAATCACGTGTGTGTTTAGTTGTTAAGTCTCTTTAGTCTTCTTTAATCTGGAACAGTTTCTCAGCATTTCTTTCTTTCTTTCTTTTTGCTCCTTTTATGACATTGACATTGTCATGGAGGGAATGTTTTAAATTTTGAAAATAAACTTGTGAAAAGAGCTAGAGGAAAATACATTTTTTGTTATCTTTTGGTTGAGAAGAAAAGTCTTTTATAAGAAAACTTTTGAAAGAAATTCCAAATGTAGATTTGATGATTTGACTTTCTAAAAAGTTTAAAGTTTCCTTTTTTTTTTTGAGACAGTCTTACTGTGTTGCCCTTGGTAGAGTTCCGTGGCGTCACAGCTCACAGCAACCTCAAACTCTTGGGCTTAAGCAATTCTCTTGCCTCAGCCTCCCAAGTAGCTAGGACTACAGGCGCCCACCACAACGCCCAGCTATTTTTTGGTTGCAGTTGTCATTGTTGTTTGGCAGGCCTGGACCGAGTTTGGACCTGCCAGCCTTGGTGTATGTGGCCGGTACCCTAACCACTGAGCTATGGGCGCTGAGCCAAAAAACTTTACAGTTTCTATACGACACTACTGAACCAACCAAACAAAAATCCCAACAATGAATGTGACAGACTGAATGATTAGTACATAAAGTTCTTTTAAGGTAGTAAGAAAAACAACAATATCTTTAAAAAGCAAACAAACTCAAATGGGAGTATACTAGAGAACAAATACAAATGGCCAGTGATGGTAAACACATGCAACTCCAGGGCATTCTAGTCAAAGCAAATAAAAACCGTGGGGGACTCTTAATTTTCAAAGATCGATTAAATTGCTGAGAATGCTTCTCCTCTGTAGGCAGGACTGCAGGGAAGGGTGTGTGCTCTCTGAGAGGGGTTAAATTAGGGAGCATACCTAAAAGCTTAGGTAGCAGTGAGTGTCACGAAGACTGTGGCATGTTAATTGCTGTAGATTTGTGCATTGGAGTTTACATACTTTTATTTTAGTTTTTAATAATAGACTCCCAGACTTGTAAATAATAGAGGCACATCTTTTTTGAAAAAGCATGCTTTTCGTTAATGGAAGGGAGCCTATTTGCACCAACAAGTCTTTTCTAGAAAAGATTAGGAAAAGGGTTTCTTTTAATAATGAGTAATCTTTTTGGCTTAATGAGAATTGGTTTTTAGTACAATAAGTAGTTTAGCTGTTAGACTGAAGTACACCTGGATGTTGGTGTGAGTTGGGGTTAATTAGGGGGCTCCTGGGTACGTCCAGAGATAGGTTCAACAAGTCTGATTCTGGTCAGCAGCCCCAAAGAGTCAGGAGCAATCTTTACATTGTAGAGATGGTGTTGGAGGAAAGTGGTGGCTTAGGATGACTACCCTGGAGGCAGGGAGAACAGTCTGGGGGCTATTTCATCACTGTGGTCCTGGCATCTCGATGGCCACAAGGGAGGAAGGGGAAATGCATGACTGTGACAGGGAGAGGACACTCTGCTCAGTCTGGTGGCTGGTACTGTGCGGAAGGTAAAGGACCCTGAAGGAGCAGGGCTGGCAAGAGGAAACTACTGTTTTGAGGAGGGCCGTGGGGAGTTTGTTTGCCACAGTGGTGGTACACCTGTGTTTTGGGGATGGGGGGAGGTAAGATGTAGTGCTGGGAAGAAGGGGGCTTGAGAGCAGGTTAGCTGGTGATGTGAGTTTGGTGACAGCAAAAAGCTAAGAGCTAGATGTTCAGAGACTGAGTTGAATGAAAGCAAGAAAGGAGTCCTGATCAACAGGGGGCCATAGTTGATCTCCTTGGGGAGTTGGAGAATTTGGCATGTCTAGACAACTAAGTATTTATGCAGTGTGGTCATTACTGTGCCTGTCTGGTTTTCTTCTTATAGGGGAGCTTCTCTTTCCTAGCAACTTCTTGAGACCTTTTTTTTTTTCTTTTTCCCAAGCAGATGGTCCACTCCAGCTTCTTTAATTTGATCTCCTCTGTCTTGTTATTCGTTCTGGGAAGCTTAGCCCTTCTCATAACAATATTCTCCTACTGTCTCAGTATACCCTTCCAACCCTACCCTTACTTTTCTTCATTCTCAGGGAGTTACCGTCTGCTGCTGTAGAAGTTACCCACTGTTTGTCCAGTAGAGTCTCTTCTTCTTCTTCTGGGGAACTCTTGCTGCTCCCTTCCCATCTTTTCCGGTTCTGCCACCCTATTCCTTTCTAGTCTGGGTTATACGTGACCTTTGACGAGAGACCGCAGATTTTATCATGGGCAGAGTCAGAGGGAAATGAGCTCTCTCAGGTCCCACCTATTAAGCATTTGGGTTTTTATGTAGTTTAGTCTTCAAAATAGGCAAAAAGATGGTTCCAAATAGTGGCTTTTCAAACTGTGGAATGCCAACAAGACAGGGGTTGGGCCCCTGAGCTTTCTGAAAATAGAAGCTTCTATTTCATTTGCAACAAGAGCAACTCTTTCTAATTCTGATGAAGAATTTATTTGGGCAGAATATTTTGTGGCTTAAACATAGTGAGCCATTGATTTCAAAAACAGATCATGACATGTATTCCATAAGTTAAAACCCACTGTGTGTTAGCACCCTAATTGGATGGTCTCATATTATGAAGACTCTGAAGGAATTTACATTATATCATACACTGATTGTTTTTGTAGCTTATCGTTAGAGATTAAAATACTATAAGGCAAAAATAGTATTAAATAAAATTATTTCTGTAAGTAACTGGCATAAAAATTTTGACCTAGTTGTCTCCAGAAGGAGGCCTGTCTCCCAAAGGCTTCAGGCTGACCCCAAGGAACGTTTTGCACAGACTTAAGAAAAAAAATGACCCAATAAAATGTCTAATTTTGGGTATCTTTTAGGAAGTGATTAAGCCAAAAGTTGAATAGCCAAATAGAAAGCCATAACTTGAACATTGACTTTGTGTTTATGCACACTGGTATAATTTTTCTATGATGTAAATTATTTATGTGCTTAGAAACAATTGTGTCAAATATTCCTTTTCTGTTTGATACTATAATTCCTTTTCTGTTTGATAATACACTGTTGACATTTTCAGGTTTAGTTGTATCCACTAGATTTATTCAACACTACTGAAGACAGATACATCACAAAGATTCCTTCTTCCCTTTTAAAAATGCCCAATTGGGGTACACAAACATGCATGTGCCCCAACACCTTGGACTTCCTGGTACGTTTTTGCATTAAAAAGAAATGGAAGAGGAGCAGACTGTGTCCCTTTAATTTTGACCCTTTTAATCTGGCTTCCTCTGGGACATTTTTAAACTTGAAAACAAAACATAAACAAAATTTTGTTAAAAAGATACAAGATTACAACTAGACAGGAAGAATAAAAGTATTCTGTACCACTGTAGTGTGACAATAGCTAATGATAATATATAGTTTCACACAGCTAGGGAGAGGATATTGGGTGTTCTCAACACAAAGAAATGATAACTATTTTGAGATGATGGATATGATAATTACACTGATCTAATTCCTCACACCTTGTAAGTATATATAACTATTATATACTCACTTAAAAACTACAGTTTAAAAAAATTAATAAAATTTTCAGCTTTATTAAGGTCTAATTGGACAAGTAAAAATACATGTATTTATAGCATACAATGTGATATTTTGATATACGTATACCTTGGGAAGTATTTAATTAACGTATCACCTCACATACTTATTTTTTGTGGTTAATAATGTTTAAAATCTATTCTCTTAGTAATTTTCAAGTATGTATTATTATTTACTATAGTCACTATACTATACAATAGATCTTCAGAACTTATGATCTGAAACTATATCCTTTGACTAATATTTATACCTGTTCCCCCCATTCCAAGTCCAGGGTAACCACCATTTTACTGTCTACTTCTGTGAGTTTGACTCGTTTAGATTTCACATATAAGTAAGATAATGCAGAATTCATCTTTTTGTGTCTGGCTATTTTCACTTAGCATAATGTCGTTCAGGATTATCCATGTTGTTGCAAATGACAGAACTTCTTAGTTTTAAAGCCTGGATAGTATTCCATAGTCTTAATATATCTTATTTTCTTTATCCGTTCTTCACATACTGATTTCATTTACTTTGTGTGTATGTGTGTGTGTGTATGTATGTATATATATACACACACACACACACAAGCACACACACACACATATATATGTATATGTATTTGAAGTTGCTGAAACCTATGGTAGTTCTATTTAAGATTTTTTGAGATACCGTGATACTATTTACCATAATGGCTGTAGTAATCTTCATTCTCCATATTCTTGCCAACTCTAATCTTTTACCTTTTTGATAACAGCTATTCTAACAGGTGCGAGGTGATATTTCATTGTGATTTTAATTTGCATTTCCCATTGATTACTGGTGTAGAGCTTTTTTTTCATATGCCCGTTGGCCAGTTGTATGAATGTCTTCTTTTGAGAAATAGGTATTCAGATCCTTTGTACAATTTTAGATAGGGTTGTTTTCTCACTATCGAGTTATATGAATTCCTTATGGATATTAACTCTTTATCAGATATATGATTGACTAACATTTTCTCCCCATTTCTTAGGTTGTGTCTTCACTCTGCTGATTTTTTTTTCCTTTGAAAGGCAGAAGGTTTTTAGTGTGATGCAATCTCATTTGTCTATTTTGTTTTGTTGCTTGTGCGTTTGGGGTCAAATACAAAAGATCTTTGCCCAAAGCATTATCAAGAAGCTTTTAGCTATGTTTCCTTCTAGTAAGGTTTATAGTTTCAGATCTTCTGTTTAACTATTTTGTCCATTTTGTTTAGATTCTTGTATATGGTGTGCTATAAGAATTTAATTTTATTAGCCGGGCGTTGTGGCGGGCGCCTGTAGTCCCAGCTACTCGGGAGGCTGAGACAAGAGAATTGCCTAAGCCCAGGAGCTGGAGGTTGCTGTGAGCCATGAAGCCATGGCACTCGATCAAGGGCGACAAAGTGAGACTCTGTCTCTAAAAAAAAACCCAAAACAAACAAACAAACAAAAAAATGTTCTGTCGCTTGATGTATCAGTCAGGGAAATGTGTGTTACTGGTTTCTGGAAACTGCTGTGCATCAAATAATAAGCTATCAAGTAAGCATTTTAATTTTAGCCATAATTTGTGATAAAATTGAAAGCCACTGAATTCTTTTTCATAATGAAAATAATCAAAACATAATTTGAGCTTGTTCCACTTGAAGGTAAACGGAACCCTAGAGAATGGGAAGCAAATTCAGAGTGAAAGGTCACTGATTTAAAATGAGTGGTATAAAGTATATTCCAAAATAAAGAAAAAAAACTAAAAAAAAAAAAAAATTTAATTTTATTCTTTTTCATGTGATATCCAGCTGTCTCAACACCATTTATTGAAGAGACTGTCCTTTGCCCTTCACATCTTTGTCAATTGACCATAAACAGATTGCTGGGCTCTGTTTTCTATTCCATTGGTGCGTATGTGTCTGCTTTTATGCTAGTGCCATGCTCTTTCTATCGCCTTGTAGTAGATTTTAAAACCAAATGTAGTATGAGGACTTCTGATTTGTTCTTTTTGCTCAAGATTACTTCCACTATTTGGGGGTTTTTATAGTCTGTACAAATTTTAGGATTTTTTTTTCTATTTTTGGGGAAAATGTCTTTGGAATTTTGATCGAGATTGCATTGAATCTTTTGTATAATGTGGATATTTAAACAGTGTTAATTCCGCCAGTCCTTGAACTTAAGATAACTTTTCATTTATTGGTGTCTTCTTCACTTTCTTTCTTTTTGTTTTGAGACAGAGCCTCAAGCTGTTTTGCCCTGGGTAGAGTGCTGTAGCATCACAGCACAGCAACCTCCAACTCCTGGGCTTAAGCGATTCTCTCGCCTCAGCCTCCCAAATAGCTGGGACTACAGGCGCCCGCCACAACTCCCAACTATTTTTTTTTTTTGAGACAGAGCCTCAAGCTGTCACCCGGGGTAGAGTGCTGTGGCATCATAGCGCACAGCAACCTCCAACTCCTGGGCTCAAGCAATTCTCCTGCTTCCACCTCCCCAGTAGCTGGGACTACAGGTGCCCGCCATAATTCCTGGCTATTTTTTGGTTGCAACCGTCATTGTTGTTTGGCAGGCCCGGGCTGGATTCGAACACGCCAGCTCAGGTGTATGTGGCTGGTGCCAGCTACTGTTTTGGTTGTAGTTTTCATTGTTGTTTGGCAGGCCCAGGCTGGATTTGAACCCGCCAACTCAGGTGTATGTGGCTGGCGCCTTAGCTGCCTAAGCTACAGGTACCAAGCCTCTTCACTTTCTTTTATGTTTTATACTTTTCAGTGTGTGTATCTTTCACCTATTTGGTTAAATTTACTCCTGGGTATTTTATTGTTTTTGATGCTTTAGTATATGCGATTACTTTCCTTTCTTTTTTATTTTATTTATTTATTTATTTATTTATTTTTTGAGACAGAGCCTCAAGCTGTCACCCTGGTTAGAGTGCCGTGGCATCACAGCTTATAGCAACCTCCAATTCCTGGGCTCAAGCGAGTCTCCTGGCTCTGCCTCCCAAGTAGCTGGGACTACAGGCGCCCGCCACAAAGCCCGGCCATTTTTTGGTTGCAGCCGTCATTATTGTTTGGCGGGCACGGGCTGGATTCGAACCCGCCAGCTCAGGTGTACATGGCTGGCGCCTTAGCCCGTTGAGCCACAGGTGCCGAGCCTCTTTTCTTTTTTAGCTGGTTTATTGTTACTGTTTAGAAGCTACTGATTTTCGGATGTTGGTTTTGGATCCTTCAACTTTACTAAATTTATTAGTTTTAATAGTTTTCTGGTGAAATTTTCTTATATATAAGATCATGCCATCTATAAAAAGGGGCAGTTTAACTTTTTCTTTTCTGATGTGACAAGAAAATAAATGCCTTTTATTTCTTTGTTTTATTTAATTGCTCTGGCTGGGACTTCTTATACTATGTTGAATAGAAGTGTCAAGAGAGGGCATCTTTGTCTTGTTCTTAATCTTAAGGGAAAAGCTTTGGACATTTCACCATTGAGTATGATGTTAGTTATGGGTTTGTCACATATAGTCTTTTTTATGTTGAAGTACATTCCTTCTATACCTAATTTGAGAATTTCATCAGGAAAAGATGTAGAGTTTTGTCAGTTGTTTGTTACGTATCTACAGAGGCTATCATGTGGTTTTTCTTCTTCTTCTTCTTCTTTTTTTTTGTAGAGACAGAGTCTCACTCTATGGCCCTCGGTAGAGTGCCATGGCGTCACACGGCTCACAGCAACCTCCAGCTCTTGGACTTAGACGATTCTCATGCCTTAGCCTCCTGAGTAGCTGGGACTACAGGCACCTACCACAACGCCTGGCTATTTTTTTGTTGCTGTTCAGCTGGGGCCTGGTTTGAACCCGCCACCCTTGGTATATGGGGCCGGCGCCTACTCGCTGAGCCACAGGCGCCGCCCCTTCTTCATTTTGTTAATGTGGTATATCAATTTATTATTAAACCATCCTTGCATCCCTGGGATAAATCTCACTCACTCGTGATGAATGATCTTTTTAATTTGCTATTAAACTCAGTCTGCTGGTATTTTGTTGAGGACTTTTGCATCTACCTTCATCGGGGATATTGGCCCATAATTTTCTTTACCTGTAGTGTTCTTGTCTTGCCTTGATATCAGTGTAACACTTACCTTATAAAGTGAGTTTGGAATATTCCTTCTTCTTTAATGTTTAGAAGAGTTTGAGAAGAATTGGTATTAGTTCTTTTTTAAATGTTTGGTAGAATTCAGCCATGAAACCATCAGGTCTTAGGCTTTTCCTTGATGGGAGAAGTTTTTTTTGTTTAAATTACTGATTTAATCTCCCTTCTTGTTATTAATCTGTTCAGATTTTCTTTGTTTTTTTTTTTTTTTTTTTTTTTTGTGAGAGAGTTTCACTCTCTTGCCCTGGTGGGTAGAGTGCTGTCGCGTCATAGCTCACAGCAATCTCAAACTCTTGGCTCAAGCAGTCCTCTTGCCTCAGCCTTGCAAGTAGCTAGGACTACAGGTGCCCGCTGAAATGCCTGGCTATGTTTTTAGAGATGGGGCTGGTCTCGAACTCGTGAGCTCAGGTAGTCCACCTGCCTTGGCTTCCAGGTGCTAGGATTATTGTCGTGAACCACCTCGCTTCAACCACATTTTCTATTTCTTTATGATTCAGTCTTGCTGGGTTGTATGTTTCTAGAAATTTACTCATTTCTTTTAGGTTATCCAATTTGTTGGCATATAATTGTTTGTTGTAATCTCTTATGATTCTTTCTATTTCTGTGGCATCAGTTGAAATGTCTTTACTTTCATTTCTGATTTTATATGAGTCTTCTCTCCTTTTTACTGAGTTAGTCTAGCTAAAGATTTGTCATTTTTTTTATCTTATCAAAAAATCAACTTATTTTTCTAGATCTTTTCTTTTGTTTTTCTAGTGTCATTTATTTCTGCTCTGACCTTTTATATTTCCTTCCTCCTACTAACTTTGGGTTTTGTTCTTTTTCTAATTCCTTGAAGTATATCATTAGGTTGTTTACTTGAGATCTTTCCTCAGGTAGTTATTGCTATAAACTTTTGCCTTAGAATTGCTTTTGCTGCATCCCCATAAATTTTGTTATGGTGCATTTTCACTTTTGTCTAAAGATATTTTTAAATTTCCTTTTTTTTTTTTTTTTTGGTTGCAGCCATCATTGTTGTTTGGCAGGCCAGGGCTGGATTCGAACCCGCCAGTTCAGGTGTATGTGGCTGGCGCCTTAGCCACAGGCACCGAGCCTAAATTTCCTTCTTGATTTCTTCTTTGATCCATTGGTTGTTCAGACCATGTTGGGTAAATTCCCATCCAGTGGGTACATTGTGTGGGTATATTGTATATTTTCTGGGTGAAGGGCACATCAATAACTGGAATTTAACCTCACAAAAGCAAACTATGTAAACTAATTGTATGTACCCCATATTAGTCTGAAACTAAAAAATCATTCTCGCTAAAAAAAAAAGATATTTTGTATTTCCTTTCCCTTTTGATTTCTTCTTTGACTCATTGGTTGGTCAGATTATGTTGTTTAATTTCCACATATTTGTGAGTTTTCCAAAATTCTACTTGTTATTGATTTCTAGTTTCATATTAATATTGTTGGAAAAGATACTTGGTATTATTTCAGTCTTCTTAAATTTGTTTAGACTTGTTTTGTGGCCTAACATATAATCTATCCTGGAGAAAATTCCATGGTGCTTGAGCAGTATGTGTATTATGCTGTTGTCGGATGGAATGTTCTGTATTTGTCTGTTAGGTCCTTTTGGTTTAAAGTGTAATTCAAGCCTAATGTTTCCTATTGCTTTTCTGTTTGGAAGATCTCTTCATTGCTGACAGTGTGGTAATGAAGTCCCTTATTATTATTATTGTAGTGGTAGTCAATCGTTCCTTTCAGATTTCTTAGTATTTGCTTTGTATATTTAGGTCCTTTAATGTTAGGTACATGTATATTTATAATTGTTATATCCTGTTGATGAATTGACTTCCTTTTTCTCTTTTTGTAACTTGACATAAAGTTAATTTTGTTTAATATAAGCAGAGCCATTCCTGCTCCTTAGAACATTTCTGAGTCTTCTACCCCTTGGTATTCAGTATTCTTTCTTTTTTTCTGTATTTATTTATTTTCATTTCAGATTATTATGGGGGTATAAGTGTTTTAGTTACATAAATTGCATTTGTATAGTTTGACTCAAAGTTTGAGTGTGCTCATGTATTTAATATTGTGAACTCTGAAGACACTTTTATTTAGATATCTTAATTTGAGCTTTCCCAGACGCAGACTCTGAGACAAGGATTTAAGTGCAAGCACTTTGTTGTAGTTGAAAGTAGGGTCCTGGAAAAATGAAACAAGGCAGAAGGGGTGGCCAATAAATGGTGAATTACTAAGCCAGCTCTCACTGTGGGCAACCGGTACTTACTTCTGTGGGGAAAATTTGGCAGTCAATATAGAACACTTACCTTGGAGTTACTCCAGGTGAGGAGGAAGGAAACGGAGGCAGTTGTGCACTGACTTCCTCAGTCTTTGGGGGACGGCTGCTTCTGAGGGGTGCAGAGGTGGCAGAGTAGGTCACAGTGACAGGAAAAGCCCTGAGGTGGAGAAATGGAGCTACTGGTAGTTGGGAGCCAGGAGTTGGAGTAAGGAGAAGGCACAAAGCTGGGTACCAGTAGCACCCTCTATCCCAGGATTCTGGTTGAGCATTGTGGTTTATTGACAAGGACAGCATAGTCTCCAGAGCAGACTGACCCATGGCCGACACTGTGGGTTTTCTTCAATATCCTTTGTTCCACGTCCCTTCAAAAAGGCAAGAGAAAGTTATCACTTTTCTATGTATTTTAATTTTTCTTTAAAAAATCATCTCTAGCACTTTTGTGTCTAAGCACTTTAAATCGGCACCTCCAGAGCTACACCTAAGAGGATCTCATTATGTGGCCACCATGGTAATGGGTAAACTGTAACAGGGGAGAACAGAAATGAAACACATAATCCCAACTTGGAGGAGCTTCTGGGGCAGTGGGTAATTGATTATTGGGTGGCTTGCCTAGGCATCCTTTTTCCAGTGAGAAAGGACTTGAGGTGAATCAATGAATCAACAAAAATATGTTTTAGGAGAGTTAGATTTTGGGTCAAACATTCTTTGCTTTCAGACCCTTGGCTCTGCCTGGTAGGCTGAGTGACACTTGATAAAACAGTATTGAATCTCTGAGTGTCAGTTTTCTCAAGTCTAAAATGAGATGACTATTACCTACTTTGTGGGATTGTTTGAGGATTAAATTTGACACTTTGAACAGTGGCCTGGATTTGGATAGAAGAGATCATATGGGTCTGAGGGAGGGGAGGGTCAGTAGATAGGTCACTAAAACCATAGACATTCGTACAGAGGGAGAAAAGCAGACTTGGGGTGTTGATCATGGAGGATGTTCAATCTCAAGCAAGAAGAGGCTTTGGGGGCTTTGCTGCAGACAGTGAGGTCTTAGTGTGCCTCAGTCAGAAAAGGTGAGGGAAAGGGCCTTTGGTCTTACACTATTCGCAGAATTTAGAATTAAACCTTCAAAGCTGTGTTTTCCAACCTTTTTTATCTCACAGCACACTTGAACCCATAGTTAAACTTCTGAGGCACACTTACATTATGTTGATCAAAAAAAAAAAAAAAAGAAGAAGAAGAGTAAAAAAGGAATATACTTACTGTGCTTTGTAGTAGGGCACCAGCCTTATATACTGAGGGTGGCGGGTTCAAACCTGGCCCCGGCCAAATGCATCAAAAAATAGCCGGGTGTTGTGGAGGCTGCCTGTAGTCCCAGCTACTCGAGAGGCTGAGGCAGGAGAATCACCTAAGCCCAAGAGCTGGAGGTTGCTGTGAGCTATGACTTCATGGCACTCTACCGAGGGCGATAGAATGAGATTCTATCTCTACCACAAAAAAAAAAAAAAAAAAAAAAAAAAAATTAATTAATGATCTTTATTTTATTTTATTTTTTTAAATTAATGATCTTTAAACATTTTCATAGCACATCTAAGATCCTCACCTGTCACACTGGTTGAAAATCATTGCTTTGAGGGGCTTGGTTTTCTGTACTACTAAACCACAAACCTACAAATCCTGGACCTGTGTCTAGGATCTAAGGAACCCCCTTGTTGTGGTTGAGAATTTGCTTACATGGAAACATAAGAACTTGACCCTGTCATGACCAGGCTTGGTGCTTCCAGTCCTGGTTCTTAACATTTACATTATTTGAAAATATTCGCTACTGGACCATGTTTTCTTTGGCCAGGGCTGGGTTTGAATCCACCACCTCCAGCATATGGGGCCAGTGCCCTACTCCTTTGAGCCACAGGTGCCGCCCAGCCACTGGACATTTTTAGTGTTGGATGGAGAGGCTGAGACTCACCAACATGGTAGTCTCTCTCTCTCTTTTTTTTTTTTTTTTGAGACAGACCCTCAAGCTGTCACCCTTGATAGAGTGCTGTGGCATCACAGCTCACAGCAACCTCTAATTCTTGGGTTCAAGTGAGTCTCTTGCCTCTGCCTCCCAAGTAGCTGGGACTACAGGAGCCCACCACAATGCCCGGCCATTTTTTGGTTGCAGCTGTCATTGCTGTTTGGCGGGCCCGGGCTGGATTCGAACTTGCCAGCTCAGGTGTGTGTGACTGGTGCCTTAGCCCGTTGAGCCACAGGTGCTGAACCTCTCTCTCTTTTTTTTTTTTAAGAGACAGAGTCTCACTCTGTTGCCCTTGGTAGAGTGCTATGGTGTTATAGCTCACAGCAACCTCCAGCTCTTGGGCTCAGGCGATTCTCTTGCCTCAGCCTCTCGAGTAGCTGTGACTATAGACACCCACCACAACGCCTGGCTATTTTTTTGTTGCAGTTTGGCTGGGGCCGGGTTTGAACTCACCACCCTCAGTATATGGGGCCGGCGCCCTCCTTACTGAGCCACAGGCGCCACATGGTAGTCTCTTAATTATAAATAGATTTTGTGAGACGATTTCAATCTTATAGGGGTTTCACAATTTTCTCTTACTTAAATGAGCCTAATGGATTGATGGGAAGATTTGTGAGAGAGAAACTTCTATTTTAAAATGGGCAAATGTTTTTTGTTTTCATCTGACTTCTCACATATGTTCCTTTGATTTTATCTTAAGCTGCTCATGTTTCTCACCTGGAGAACGTGTCAGAGGAAGAAATGAACAGACTCCTGGGAATAGTGTTAGATGTGGAATATCTCTTTACCTGTGTCCACAAGGAAGAAGATGCAGATACAAAACAAGTTTATTTCTACCTATTCAAGGTGAGATTTTAACATTTTAAAAGGCTTTTCTTCTTTCTTCTTATGCCAGGTTATGAGTATGAAGAATCTCAGCTGGCAGTTGATTCATTTTGCCCTCAGGCTTTGCCTTTGTGACAGATTTTCTAAGATGACCCACCAATCTTTTTTCTTTGTTTTTTTGAGACAGAGTCTCACTGTGTCACCCTTGCTAGAGTTCTGTGGTGTCACAGCTCACAGCAACCTCAAACTCTTGGGCTTAAGTGATTCTCTTGCCTCAGCCTCCCAAGTAGTTGGGAGGACAGGCGCCTGTTACAAAATGCCCTGCTATTTTATTGTTGTTGTTGTTTAGCAAGCCTTCGCCAGGTTTGAACCCACCAGTCCCCATGTATGTCGTTGGCGCTCTGACCACTGAGCTATGGGCACCGCCCTGGCCCACTATAATGTTTTTTTTTTTTTTGAGACAGAGTTTCATTATGTTGCCCTTGGTAGAGTGACATGGCATCACAGCTCACAGCAACCTCTAACTCCTGGGCTTAGATGATTCTCTTGCCTCAGCCTCCCAAGTAGCTGGGACTATAGGCGCCCACCACAACACCCGGCTATTTTTCTATTTTGCAATTTGGCCGAGGCTGGGTTCGAACCTGCCATCTTCAATATAGGGGGCCGGTGCCCTACTCAGTGAGCTACAGGCACCACCCTGACCCACTGTACTTTTAACCCATCATTGTCCTTGAGAGCCGTCACACTTGTGTGCATAGTTGAATATCTTGATGTGTGTATGCTTGTAGATTTTTTTTTTGCCATCCACCCAGCCAATAGCTATTGCACACCTACTCTGTACATGGCACTCCTGTAGGCATGAGGGATAGAGTA
Organism: Perodicticus potto; assembly: GCA_963574655.1. Classification (NCBI taxonomy): domain Eukaryota; kingdom Metazoa; phylum Chordata; class Mammalia; order Primates; family Lorisidae; genus Perodicticus; species Perodicticus potto. The sequence goes on along the minus strand of CAUYRH010111218.1, from coordinate 28,708 downwards.
CTGGGAAAACCACAGCTCTTCTCCTCATGGAGTTTACGTTACATTTTAGCAGAAGAGACAAATAGTTAACAAGTCAATAATACAGTTGCAGGTGGTGATAAGTGCTGTGATGAGAAACAATGTAGGGTAATGGGAATCAGAATGGCAGGGATGGTGGTGGGTGGGGGGCATGCCCATGAGGGAAGGGCACATAGGAAAGCCTCTCTGGAAAGGATAGGTGAGCAGAAATCTGAGTAGGAGATAGGAGCTGTCTGTGTACAGAACTGGGGAAAGAAAGAGCCTCCCATGCAGAGAGAAGAACGAGCATCTTAAACACGTACCAGGGAGCTTTACATGATGTGGGAACAGCAAGGAGGCCAGCGTGGTGGAGCCCAGTAGGCCAGGGGGTGGGTGGGAGAAGATGTGGTTGGAGGGGTGGCTCTAAATCCTGTCCCTTATGCTTCGAGGGGAGGAATATAGTTTCTCTAAATTTATTTTGGCTTCTTACCCACTGGTACCTGTGTTTTGTTACACCATCTGCTGGTTATTGGTACCATTCCCCATAGCTGCCTCCTTGTGGTTATACCTCACCTCCATTTGGGCCCTGTCCATGCCCGTCCCACAGATGTAAATCTTTTCAAGCTTTTGATGATAGCCAGGACTAACACATGTGGGAGGGACACTGGTGGTGGGAATGGATAAGACTTGAGGTTGCCAAAAATAGATTCATAAAGGAGGCTGCCAGAAGGAATAACCTTTTAAAAAAAATAAACCTCCTAGGCTGGGTGCGGTGGTTTTTGCCTGTAATCCTAACACTCCGGGAGGCTGACTCAGGAGGATTGCTTGAGGCCAGGAGTTTGAGGTTGCTGTGAGGTAGGCTGAGGCCATGGCACTCTAGCCTGGGTGATAGAGCACGACTCTATCTCCAAAAAAACCAAAATGAAACAAAAAACTCTGGTATTGAGGGCATCATAGATTATGTTATATTGTATAACCCTTATAAGGATGTTAAAAAACAAAACAGAGCACTCAGCTTACAGGCAGAAAAATTTTGCTTCTTCTATAAAAGATACTGGGCTTCATTTTTATATAACTAGGTAAAATGGTAGCTAAATTTTCTTTCTTTCTTTCTTTTTTTCTTTGAGACAGAGCCTCAAGCTATCGCCCTGGGTAGAGTGCCATAGTGTCACAGCTCACAGCAACCTCAGACTCCTGGGCTTAAGTGATTCTCTTGCCTCAGTCTCCCGAGTAGCTGGGACTACAGGCGCTGGCCACAACGCCCGGCTATTTTTTTGGTTGTAGTTGTTATTGTTTGACAGGCCCAGGCCGGATTTGAACCCACCAACTCTGATGTATGTGGCTGGCTCCTTAGCCACTTGAACTACAGGTGCCACCTGGTAGCTAAATTTTCTGTTGAATTCCCTGTTATGCCTTGGCTGCTAGGAATCTCAGTGCAAATTTTGTACCCGATTCCTATTGCCTTTTTCTTTGCCTAAACTTATTTGATCCATAATTTTCCCTTCTCCCCTTTCATTAACTTTTGCTTTTTGTTGTGCTAAGGGGGGAGTTGAGTGGAAAGGAGTGGGGGGTAGAACTATGTTTTTTAAACTCTGCGGTATTCCTGAAGTTATTTGCTGTAAGAAAGTTAGTATGACAGAGTGAGATCAAGAGAGAGACTGAAGAGAGACAGAATAAGTATATAAACAGCTGGATTCCTCACGGCTTTTAGCAGGTACTGGATCACTGTAGGTGTCCAGAAGACAAATCATTGACATGGCTGTGAGGCCTGAGCCAACCAGATTGAACTCTGGCAGATTCATGCTGTTTAGAGCTTCTTTGAAAACAGATCTTAGTTGAAGAAAAACAAGGTCTGCATGACTGCAGCTATTATTTATCTTGGAACGGAGCTTCCTGGCAGCTGCCCACTACCCTGTTGGAAGTGAAGGTGGTGTCAAGGTTTCCATCCTGTCAGCGTCCTCTTGTTTAAAACCGACCAAATAGGCCAGAGAGCATTCCTCTGCTTTGAAATGCATTTTTTTCTCTCCTTACCTTCTTCATCTTTAAATAACAGTGTGGATATATTTGCTTGTGAAAATATGATTCAAAATGTTCATCATTCTTCCCCTCTTCTCCCCCCAAATTATTCTTTGAGCAAATGAGTTATAAATCCTCTATTCCTTAGCTTTTGAAAGGCAGTTTCTATGTCTCTTATATGCCAATAATTAAAAGTGTGTTATGTATTTTAAGTAACATTAGAAAACTTTAGTCTTAGATGTTGAAAAATAAACCCAATGAAAAGCCCTTTCCTAAAGCTAAAGTATTTCTTAGTGCCTACAAATCTGGTTCTTGGTCCCAAATACTGCGTTTAAAACTTGACTGAATGACTAAATGTGACCTTGGGCAAGTTATTCTGCCTCAGTTTCCTCATTACAGACAACAGTAATGCCTACCTCAAAAGGTTGTTTTTGGCTCGGCACCCGTAGCATAGTGGTTACCGTGCCAGCCACATACACTGAAGTTGGTGGGTTTGGCCCGGGCCAGCTAAATAACCATGACAACTGCAACGAAAAATAGCCAGGCAGTTGTAGTGGCAGGCTGTAGTCCCAGCTCCTTGGGAGGCTGAGGCAAGAAAATTGCTTGAGCCCAAGAGTTTGAGGTTGCTGTGAGCTATGACACCACACCACTCTACCTAGGGCGACATAGATTCTGTCTCAAAAAAAAAAAAAAAAAAAAAAAAGGTTTGTTCTGAATATTAGATGGGTTAAACATGTAAGAACTACAAAGAATCTCTGGCAAAAGTAAGGATGCAGATGCTTGCTGCTATTAATATTTTCTTTTATGCCAGCTCCTTCTTTTTGTAGATAAAGAAACTGAGGTTCAACATATCCCCAATCTGGCTTGGCGCTTTTAGCACAGTGGTTACAGTGCCAGCCATATACACCAAAGCTGGAGGATTCGAACCTGGCCCAGGCCAGCTAAACAACGACAACTGCAACAAAAAAATAGCCAGGTGTTGTGGCAGATGCCTGTAGGCCTGGCTACTTGGGAGGCTGAGGCAAGAGAATCGCTTATGCCTAAGAGTTTCAGGTCGCTGTGAGTTGTGATGCCACAGCACTCTACCGAGGACGACTTAATGAGATTCTGTCTGAAAAAAAAAAATCTCCCCAATCCATTGACTTCCAAATTGAAATCTCCAATAGGTTAAGTTCCCAAATGGTCTTGCTTTAACTGGGAAAAAAAGAAAGTAGGAAACTGGAATTATTTGTATTTAAATTTTAAGATCCATCTTTATGTATTCTTAGAAACGTATACTATGACATACCTTTATTGCAGATTTATTTTTGCGAAGGTGGGCATAATACAAGGAAAGGATTAACAAATGCTTTACACTTAGAATTTGCATGGCACCCCTGGAAAGATTTGAGGTCCTTTGTAAGACACAGGTGGTTGGTGACACCCCGGTAATCTTCAGCCTTGGGTGTTCTCCATTACCATTAGCTTCTGAGAGAATAGTTGCCAGTTTGTTTCTATTGAAAAGGTAATTCTGACATTGTACACCTTGATTGCACTAATGTAGGCAGCTTTGATTTAATGGAAAAAAAAAAAAAAAAGAAAAGGGTAATTCTAGCTTGGCTAGGGTGCCAGCCACATACACTGGAGCTGGCGGGTTCAAATCTAGCCTGGGCCTGCCAAACAACAATGACAACTACAACCAAAAAATATCTGGGCATTGTGGCAGGTGCCTATAGTCCCAGCTACTTGGGAGGATGAGGCAAGAGAATTGCTTAAGCCCAAGAATCTGAGGTTGCTGTGAGCTATGATACCATGGCATTCTACCTAGGGCGACATAGTGAGACTGTTTCAGAAAAAAAAAAGAAAGAAAAGGTAATTCAAGGAGAAAGGAAGAAAAGATGTAACTTAAATAAATGCCTGGCCATATTGTAACTGGCAAAAGTTACGGAAGGTTTAGTCAAAGGTAGAAGGTAAAGAATTTCACTATCAAATTTATTTTCAACTTTTTTCTTAGTAAGTGACTCTGTGTTCCTTTTTTTCTGTGTTTACTCTAAGAGGGCTTTAAATACCAGTGGCAGGATTACGAGCAGTGTTTTGTTTTGTGGGCATCGAGATGCCAGAATACTTGGCAGCATTCTACAGATGGAGGGGAAATGAAAAAAGACCGCAACAGTGAAAGTTGCCAATTGAGAGCCTTGCAGACTTCCTTCCCAAAGAGCCCATGCCCTAGATTATGCAAATGATATGCAGATGCTACAGACAGCTCCTGTCCCCTGGCCTCATCTGTGCAGACTGGCTCTTAGCTTTCAGGTGTTTAAATAAAATCCTCCTCCAGAGCTTCAGCACACTTGCAGTGGCCTGAATGGGCATGTGCCAAACATGCAGATTGTACACCAGGCCTCTGGGCCAGTGAGAATGCAAAAATGGGGGAGAAGGGGAAAATCAGTTGGATAGTGGTGATTAGTGGTCTCTCCTGAGTCATCTAGGTTGCCCAGAACATGAAGTACCAAGTATCTCATAGCTTTGGTCATGAGCACTAAGGCAAATTTGGATTACCTGATAGTTGCCTATTTTATTGATTTAAGAATTTGCTGACATATAGTTTAGATACAATACGGTGATTTCCTGTAAAGCAGTGGTTCTCAACCTTCCTGATGTCCGATGTATTTTATTTGGTACAAAGGGATTGCGACCCACAGGTTGAGAACGGCTGCCTAAAGGCTGTGTGTGTATATGTGAGATTGAGTAAGAGAGAGAGATTGATTAAGGTTTTTTTTTTTTTTTTTTTAATTTTTAAATGATTTCTTTGCAGCTCTTGAGAAAGTCTATTTTACAAAGAGGAAAACCTGTGGTTGAAGGCTCTTTGGAGAAGAAACCTCCATTTGAAAAACCTAGCATCGAACAGGTAAAAAGATAGAAGTGCTTTTTTATTGGCTTAAGGCTGGAGAAATGTTGAATCTTCCTTCCGCACCTCTGTATGTATCTTCTACTCATTGTGCCCAGCTCAGAGCTGTTCTCAAAGTCTATGGAAATCGTTTTGGACCCTTTGGATCAAAAGTGCATACCTAATTTAATAAATAATTTAGCTTTTGTCTTTTAGGATTATTATATACTCAGAATTCACTGTGTGTTTGGAGAAGAAAAAAATTAAATAGAACACATAGTTTGTATAAACACATGAAATGCACTTTTTCTTATGATGTTTTAAAATTAAGTCTTTGTCCTTTTGTTTGGCCCTGAGAAAGGCTATTGAGGTAAGGGAATTCAGTAGCAGTGTAAACAAAACATTGTAGTTCAAGCAAATAAAAGCAAAAAAGAAAGGAGATTTTGTATCCTGAAATTGACTTCCTGCTACATTATGATTCTGGGAAAGAAGCCTTTTTATTCAGGGAAGCTGTTCAAATGTATAGACTTTTTCTGTTAAGTGTTGCCAGTATATCTCATCAGCATCACTTTTTAGCTTTTTATTGTTTGTTTAATAAAAACACGACAGAAGACTTAATACAAATAAAGGTATTTTTGTTAGTAATTTTTCAGTAGCATAAGTTTTATTTTGCTTCCAAACTTTATTAAGTAAGAATCCATGGTTATTTTTTATTTGAAATTAATGAATGAAATGAGAGTGTTCTGAAGAAAAGTTAACCGAACCCACAGCTTTTTAAAAAAACACATAGGGCTCGGTGCCTGTGGCTCAAGCGGCTAATGCACCAGCCACGTACACCTGAGCTAGCGGGTTTGAATCCAGCCCGGGCCCGCCAAACAACAATGATGACTGCAACCCAAAAAATGGCCGGGCGTTGTGGTGGGCGCCTGTAGTCCCAGCTACTTGGGAGGCAGAGGCAGGAGACTCACTTGAGCCCAGGAATTGGAGGTTGCTGTGAGCTGTGATGCAACAGCACTCTATCCAGGGTGACAGTTTGAGGCTCTGTCTCAAAAAAAAAAAAAAAAAAAAAAAGGGAAATAAATAAAAAAGCACATAGTTTTGAATGACTTTTTTTTGTAAGCTAACTGAAACCAAAAGATTGACAGTGTAAGATTTAAATTTTAGTGGTTTGGTTCAGTGGAAGGCATGCTGGCAGCCTTTTGATTAAGTATAATGTAAAAACATAATAATTATTCCAGAACCATGTTATATTTGAGCTCATATGCTGATAGTGAAGCAAGAATTAGTCTGCAAAACAGTCATGTTTTATTGTTTAAGAGGTTTCAGTCCACAGTTTTGATTTTTTTCTTTAACGCTTCAGGATTGCAGCAGGCATAGAACCACAACTTATAGCTTCTCTGTCTGGTCACTTTTCATCCTCTGTGATCTGAGGCAACATTTCCTTTGGGCATTGCTGTTTTAGGGAGATGGAAGAGATTTTTGTGAATAGCGAAATGTCTATTCCTTTGCTAATAACCACTATTGGGACTGGCTGTGTGGGTGTTCGGAATTAGTATGATTTCATAGCTGCATGAATAAATTGCCTTTCCCTCCTTTTAAGGGTGTGAATAACTTTGTACAGTACAAATTTAGTCACCTGCCTTCAAAAGAAAGGCAAACAATAGTCGAGTTGGCAAAAATGTTCCTAAACCGCATCAACTATTGGCATTTGGAAGCACCGTCTCAACGAAGGCTGCGATCTCCCAACGATGACATTTCTGGATACAAAGAGAACTACACAAGGTAATCAGATGCAAGTCCTTTTCCTGTGGTCCCATGGAGCACGTTACAGACATAAAATTTCCTCTTGACTCTGTAAGGAGAAGGTTGTCCAGTTATCGTGATGACTCCATCAATTCAGAGAGAATGTTTTTAAAATTAACTTGTAAACGTCTATTTTTCTAATATATTTTTATTTCTAAATTTAATATTATAATATTTGTGGGGATGAGGGATCGATCATCTATACCTATACTATCCAACAAATAGTCACTATCTGCATGCGGCTACTGACCATTTGAAATGTGGCAAGTTTGAATGGAGATTTCTAATATTGTACCAAAAAGTTTAAAATAGCTCATTAATTGTTTTTTTTTTTTTCAGTAGTGATTACATTTAGAAATGGTGGTGCGTTGGATTATTGGATCAAGTAAAATACATTCATTTCATCTTTTTACTTTTTCAATTTGCTGTCAGAAAATTTAAAATATGTGACTTGCATTGTATTTCTATTGAATATCTCTGACTAGATCAGTACACTGAAACTCTAAAGTTGATATATAGAACCATCACGTAAAAAATATGCAATGACTAATATTATAATGGAATTAAATAATTTACTTATTTATTTTTTTGAGACAGAGTCTCACTATGTCACCCTTGGTAGAGTGCTGTAACGTCACACTGCTCACAGCAACTTCAAACTCTTGGGCTTAACGTGATTCTCTTGCCTCAGCCTCCCAAGTAGCTGGGACTATAAGTACCTGCCACAATGCCTGGCTATTTTTTCATTTTGGTTGTAGTTGTCATTGTTGTTTGACAGGTCTGGTAAAAACTCTTTTTTTTTTTTAGAGACAAAGTTTTACATTGTTGCCCTCAGTAGAGTGCTGTGGCATCACAGCTCACAACAACCTCTAGTTCTTAGAATTAGGTGATTCTCTTGCCTCAGCCTCCTGAGTAGCTGGGGCTATAGGTGTCCCCCACAACATCTGGTTATTTTTTTGTTGAAGTTTGGCAGGGGCTGGGTTTGAACCCGCCACCCTCGGTATATGGGGCTGGCACCCTACTCACTGAGCCACAGGTAATAATAATTTTTATTATTACCCTCGGTAAATAATTTTTTTAAAGAAGGAAAGATCATCCTTATTCCAGTACCATGACAGAACTGTTATCATTATATGTATTATCTTCCAGTTTTTGTCCCTTCAAATACAATTTTACAGTAGCTATAAGGAAAGAAATTAGAAAATTTATAGTCTTGTTGTCTACAGACCCAGTAAACATCATATGAAACATTTCATGGGTCCCATTTTAGTCCATGGAGTTGATGTACCATAATTTACCTAACTATTTCACTACTGGAGGACATTCAGATTCCTCACATATTCTTGGATTGAACATATATTTTTTTCCTGAAGTAGGAATTTATTTTTACTGCTTATGAACTTCAGAAAAATAGAATTGGCCTTACAAATCTTAAAAATGGACCACACAAAATACAAATGACCTACATTTATTTTCCTTTGTGAGACAGTAACTTGGAGCATATATTCTCTTTACTTTTTTATAATTTTTCTCCATTTTTATTTTAGAAGCACATCATGTTTGCTTCAGGAAATATTATGGAGCTTTAGTCTATTTTTTTTTTTTGCCTGATTTAAAGTAGGTAATGTCTTTTGATAGCCGGTCTAGACCACTTGTACTGAGGTTATTTTCTGTAACAGCAGATGACATGGAGGAATAAAGATAATTTAAAATAAGCTTTCCTTTCTGTCATTTACTTGAATTCCTGAGTAAGACTCTTTCCTCCTCCCTCTCCCCACTTCACTTTTACTACACACAGCAATTTGAGTTATATAGTATTTCCCTCTTAATAATTGGTATTTATAGTAATTATAGAATTCTTCAATTTTTTTTATCATGTCTTTATTTCTACATCTTTCATTTCAGGGTCTTACATTAACGGTTCTAAGCTGGGCACAATGGTGTGTTCCTATAGTCCCAGTTACTACGGAGGGTGAGAAGGGCTGGTGGTCTGAGGCCAGCAGTGTATACTATGATCACACCTGTGAAGAGCCCCTGCACTCCAGCCTGGGCAACATAGCAGGACTCTCTCTCTGTAGAAAACAAAAACAAGTAAAACGCAGTTCTATATTATTGTACCTCTTGTTTATAATAAGAGTTGAGATAATAAAGCTCAAAAAAAAAATAAATATATATCTTTTAACCCCCTTTCTGAAGTTGACCAAGCTGAATATTTATCAAAGCCAAAGGCTGAATGTGCATGTCACTCTTAACAGAGAAAATAATTGTTTTATCAAGAAGAAGAATTAGCTGTGAAGCAGTTTGGGAGACATTACTACATTTTAGAAAACAGAATAAAAATATGCCGCAGCATTTGGGAGTTAAGTACCAAGAAATGGGTGACTTATATGCACTTACTGAGTAGTAGAAGTAGAAACTGGACTTTGAATGAATGCTGGATTTGGATGGTGACTCCATCTCTACCCAGCTCTGTGAGCTTCAGGCCAGTTATTTCACCTCCCTGACCTTCAGTCTCCTGTCCTCATCTCATGAGTGTTGTGGGTATCCCATGGTGGTTTGTGTATAGTCTAGCCCACAGGACAGGTGCTGGGAAAATGCTTGCCATCATTTTCCTCCCATATATGTTGCTCTCTAAAATTTAGTCATGGCCAATGTGGTAGTGTTAAATTAGAGCCTTAAATTTACAATTGAATGAGATTGTAATTAATTTGCAGCATTTTTTTTGTTTGTTTCTTTTGTTTGCGGTTTTTGGCCGGGGCTGGGTTTGAACCCACCACCTCCAGCATATGGGGCCAGTGCACTACGAGATTGTAATTAATTTGAATACCACTTTGGAAGTTAAGGTAACAGGGAACAGAATGACAGCAGAAGAGTCCTTTATAGTCCAGTATCCTGAGACAGTGCAGGGTGGATGGAGTCAGACAATGGTTAAGAGGAACTTGCTGAGAGAAACTGAAAAGTATATACCCTGATAAGTTGTGAAACCTGTCCATTTCTGGGCGGAATGTAGATCAGAAACCCTTATTAATAATAAATAAGGAAATGAAGGCAGACAGACAACCATCTCTCTCACTTCCCCACCACCATGATGCATTGATGAGGAAAGGGAAGTAGAGGAACAACCTGTAAAAATTAGGAGAATCGATAATTGTTTCAGAAAACCTCACTGCCATGACGACATTGGGGGATTTAAAAAACCACACACCACCACAGCATGGTGTCTCACTGATACTAATCATCTTAAAATTGGGTAATATTACAGCTTGCAGGCACCAGCAGGCTTTATCTTGATATTGCTGTAAGAGAACCTCAGGACCTATAATGCAGGTTCAGCTTATAATTTACAGCAGTTACTGTTGCAGTTAGAACAAAGGGGCCGCCAACTTCTGGAGCACGTCATCAGCATAAAATGGGGTGAAACAGGATGCTCTGTGGGAAAGACTGGACTCAGAAAATGATTGTGATCATTACAGAGCTAACTTGTGGACATGTATCTAAGACAAAATTAAAAGGAGATCGAACAGTAGAACTGCTTAAATTTCTTATCCTCTCTGTTCAGAATAAAGGAAAGAGATAAGTATTTCTAGATAAGTGTTCATTAACTATACATTATAGACACTTGCAGAAATCACTACCGTTTTAAATAAAAATAATCTGGGCAAACATTTTGAGGTTCCCTAAATTTTATGATGATGGTACAGTAATAGAATCTATGAAGAAATAACCTGAAAAAGAAAATGTCAGGGGAATAGGACTTGTCAAAATTTTTTTTTGAGACATAGTTTTGCTTTTTCCTCTGGGTAGAGTGCACTGGTGTAATCATAGCTTACTGCAACCTCCTATGCTTGGGCTCAAGTGATCCTCCTTCCTCCGCTTCCTAAGTAGTTGATGATTTTTTTTTTTGAGACAGAGTCTCACTATGTCGCCCTTGGTAGAGTGCCATGGCATCCGCAGCTCACAGCAACCTCAAACTCTTGGGCTTAAGCAATTCTCTTGCTTCAGCCTCCTCAGTAGCTGTGACTACAGGCACCCACTAGAACACTTGGCTATTTCTTTGTTGTTGTTGTCATTGTTGTTTAGCAGACCTGGGCTGAGTTCAAACCCACCAGCCCTGGTGCGTGTGGCCGGCTCCCTCACCACTGAGCTATGGATGCTGAACCCTCCTCCTGAGTAGTGGAGACTACAGGTGTGCACCACGATGCCCCACTCATTTTTCTGTTTTTAATAGAGTTAGGGTTTTGCTCTTGCTCAGGCTCATCTTGAACCTTCTGAACTGAAGGGATTCTTCCTCTCACCTCTGCTCCTGGCTGAATATGACTTATTAATATAGGTGGTGGACGTAAAGTTTATGTGCAATTTAAAATACTTTAACATGGTAAATTGCACACGAACTTTATGTCCACTCGGTATGTCTGGGCACGAGAACCTGCTAAAGAAAAGTAATAAATAATTAGTCTTATATTCTGAGTTGTATGGAACTTCTGAAGATTAATATTACTCCCACATTGGGGAGATGTTTAATAAGAATACTGAGCAAATTAGAACTAAATTGATTTTGGGAAACTGGTTTCATGTATCCCTTGTTCTCTGAAGTACAGCTTGTCCCTGTGTTTACTTAGCATTCATAATTAGGGTTATAAGTCTAGGATAGACTTTGTCAGGAAGCATGGAAACCACAGTAGCCTAAGAGACAGGCTATCTAGCTTGTAGTGTGGACTCTAATAGTTCACTGACATTTAGTTCCCATGAACTCAAGAGAGGTTGGATAATTCCTGTAAGGTTCGTGATTTTTCAGTCCACCAAATAAATAAAGTGACAGAGTCATCTGCATTCATGTTTTCCATTTGTATTCATGTTTTAAAGAAAGGGTAAGGAGGTTGTAAATCATCACGGTGATATAAAAAGTATGAGAGAGTTATTTAAATCATCTGTAAGCACCATACACAATGTCATCTCAATTAGACATCCAAAAATGAATGAACTATCATTTTATTTCTTTTTAGGAGACCTAAAATCAGTCATTTAGGTAATATCTTTTCCTACAATTAAATTTTAAGTAAAAATAAAACGAAGCTAAAAAAGCAATAAATCAATGTCTATAAAATGATTTTCAGAGGAAATGAATGGGAGCCTATTTGAAAAATTTTACTAGATAATAACAATCTATGCTGTCTTCCTCTATCTTGGGAAGATTGAATAACCTGTTAAGCACTTTTGGATAGGATGTTATGATAATATTTATAACCTGTCATCTCTGTAGCAGAAATAACATCAGTCTTGGAGTCTCAGATATCTATAGATCGCTTTTCAGATATCTGATGGAAATGCTCTTTGGATTCTAAATCAGCACTGCCTAATAGATACATATTGTGAGCCACATATGCAAGCAATATATGTAATTTTAAAATTTCTTGTAGCTATGTTAAAAACATAGGAAATAAATTTTAATAATATATTTTTATTTCACCCAACATATTAAAAATTTATCATTTCACTATGTAATCAATGTGAAAAATTATTAAGAATGTATTTTTACTTTCTTTTTTCATACTAAGTCTTCCAAATCCACTATGTATTTTACACTTACATTTCATCTTAATTCATTGGCTAAATTTGAAACAATTAAAGCCAAATGGAGTCTTACCAAAAATAATAATATTGTGTTCAATGGAAAAATATTTTACACTGTTTTCATTTAAAAGTAAAGTTGAAATAGGTTAAATAAAAAAGAATCCAATTTCTTGTGGTACTAGCCACATTTTTTGTTTTGTTTTGTTTTGTTTTGGGAGACAGAGTCTCACTCTGTTACCCTGGCTACAGTGCTGTGGCATCATAGCTCATAGCAACCTCGAACTCTTGGGCTCAAACGATCCTCTTGCCTCAGCCTTCCCAGGAGCTGGGACTATAGGCACCTGTTGCAATGCCTGACTACTTTTTCTATTTTTAGTAGTGATGGGGTCTCATTCTTGCTCAGGCCGGTCTTGAATTCCTGAGCTCAGGCGATCCTCTTGCCTCGGTACCAGTCATATTTTAAGTGCTCATAGTTATCATGACTGGTGGCTACTGTAATAGCACAGATGTAGAACAGCCCCATCATCATTGAAAATTTTATTGGACAGCACCAAATCCTTAAATCGTCCCTTGTAAAGCCAAAAAGTTGGACATATTTTGTTATTTTTTTAATACAGTCATGCTTCACATAATAATGTGTCAGCTATGTATCATGTATATGATGGTGGTCTCATATGATTATAATACCATGTTTTTATTGTATCTTTCTATTTATAGATATGTATAGATACACAAATGTCTATCATAGTGTTATAATTTCCTACAGCATTCAATATGGTAACATGGTGTATAGGTTTGTACCCTAGGGGCAATAGCAATACTATAAAGCCTGGCTGTGTAGTCTTTGCCATTTAGTTTATGCAAGAGTGCTCTGTGATGTTCCTAGAGATAAAGTTGAAAAAGCCTAACGACACATTTCTCAGAGCATATCCCCTTGTTAAGCAACCCATGGCTGTATTATGTCTAACAAATAGTCTTTTGATAGCCTAAGTCTCAATGAAATTGAACTCCTGTTTAAGGTGTATGACTTTAAGTCTACATTTATAATTTCATAGTTAGTTGTTTGAGTGATTACCTCCCCTGAGGCCGAAACAGTCTTTTATGTTCATTATGTGGCCCCAAGCTGACATCCAGCAAAGACTGGCTTTGAAAGTGACAGATTTCTATCTGAAATACCTTTATGAATTATAAAATAAATGCATGCCTTTTCTAGTTTTTTCTGCTACCGAGGTCACTTTTTGAGACAAGACACAACACACCCCTCAAGATGCCTATTTTGATATTATAAACATAAGGTGACATTTAGGTGTAAGTTATTAAGAGAAAAAAATTGAGAGAAGAATTAGAAATAGTAGCAGAGTTTTAAGATTAATATTGAAACTAGGCAGATGAGTTAATGTCTCATCTCAACTTTGGGGAAGTCTTCTTCCCCCAAGGTGAGACACCACCGTAGACATCACTGCCTCTGTCACTGACACACACACACACAGAAAACGTGATGCAATACAGAATAAGACAAAAACACCCTAAGTATGAGTAAACTAATATTATTGCACTCTCCACTGATGGGCTCAGAGTTTATTGGTAGCTTGTAGCAGCTTAGGCACTTTAGAGAGCTTCCTGTCACTGTGAGGGAGAATAGGGGGCGGTGCCTGTGGCTCAAAGGAGTAGGGCCCCGGCCCCATGTGGCGGGTTCAAACCAAGCCCTGACCAAAAACTGCAAAGAAAAAAAAAAATAGGGGAGAATAGGAAAGCACATAGGGGAAACTTTTCAACTGTATATATTTTTATTTCTCTTTCTTTCATTCACAAAACATACCATACTGTATACACTGGTTTTTGCTTCCCGTATATTGTGTTTTCATTTAATATGTGCTGGCCATCTTCTGTTGAACAGCACTGTCCAGTAGATTAGCCATTACCCATATATGGCTATCAAAACCAAAATTAGGCTAGGCAGAGTGGCCTCGTGCCTGTAATCCTAGCACTCTGGAAGTCCGAGGCAGATAAAGTTGTTGAGCTCAGGAGTTCAAGACCCACCTGAGCCAGAACACGACTCAATCTCTACCAAAAGTAGAAAAACTAGCTGGGTGTTGTGGCAGGCGCCTATAGTCCTAGTTACTCGGGAGGCTGAGGCAGGAGGAGGATCTCTTGAAGCCAGGAATTTGAGGTTGGCTGTGAGCTGGGCCCATGGCACAACTCTAGCCTGGGGCCACCGAGTGAGATTCTATCATAAATAAATAAATAAAAATTAAATAAAAATTAAATAAAACTTAATTAAATAAAATTAAATAAAATTAAATAAATAAAAATTAAATAAAATTAAAAAATTAAATAAAAATTAAATAAAATTAAATAAGATAAATACAATTAAATAAAAATTAAATAAAAATTAAATACTTTAGTTCCTTGGCTGACCTGTCCACATTTCAAGTGCTCAATAGCCCATGTGGCTAGTGGCTACCATTTATTCATAGCAGACTATTTCTGTCACTGCAGAAAGTCCTTTCAGAAAGCAGTGGTGGAAGGAGAAATTTTAACTTTTTTTGGAAAGCAGTCTTGTCCTAGGAGAGAATGATTTGGATCTGCTACCAAGGAATAAAAATCTGTGAAATAGCACTTTGTGACTTTTTGCTGGTTTGGTGCTATCCTCCGTTATTCCCCGTATTGTATTCATGTTGTGGGATCTTGGAGAATTTCAGGTCTTGAATCTCTGGAAGAGAAAAAAGAAAAGTGGTTCTTTTTGAATAGACTTTCACTGTCTACCTTCCATTGGCTAAAGGTGCTTCCTAAATTGCATGACTTATACAGCTAATGTACCCTGGAACTGTGGTCAGATCTCAAGAAAACCCCTGGTTTCCTCCGGTCTGAGTCCTCCTGCAGGCTTATGCAATGCTGAAGTATATTTTTGACTTTGAACCTGAGTCATTGAAAAGTATACCTAGGTGGCAGATGGTGGAAGCTTATTACTTCCTGCATTTTGACTGTGTTTTGAACAGTCTTGAAGATCTTTATCTTCCCACCAACGCTTTGGTGATATGTGAGTGCTGTGTAGGCATTTTAAAGAAACCTTAAGTTTTGCTTAGAAGACTAGGTGGTGGTGAATTCTGATTCTTTTCATAAAACAGACTTCCTCGGCCTCTCTTTAATTTTTTCTTTTGTGTAAATTACTGCTTATTTGCCAGAAACTTGAATGATACCATACACTTTACATACAGAATCTCATTTAATGCTCACAAGAACCAATGAAGTAGATACATATATATACATTTTTTTTTTTTTTATTTCCACTGTGTGCCAAGTCTGGCTTTTAATTTTTTTTTTGTAGTTTTTGGCCAGGGCCGAGCTTGAACCCACCACCTCTGGTATATGGGGCCAGCGCCCTACTCCTTGAGCCACAGGCACTGCCCAACGAAGTAGATATTACCATTTTCTTCCTTTTATAGGGAAGGAAATGGAATCTGAATAGCATAATTAAATTTACAAAGTTATGCAGCCAGTTAAGTGGCAAAGCAGAATTTTGATTCCATGACTGTTTGATTATAGTACTCACTGCGTGATGCTGCAGAATAAGATGATTTTAACAGATTCGTCCCTAAATTGGTGGTCTATGGGCAAGCCAATCGCATCCCCACATTAGCAGTTGGTAATGATATTGTTGTTGCTTGCCTTTGCAGGCTACCTGCTCTTTCTGTGGTTAACAGTATAAGAGTCACCCTAATTGGATATTTCAGAAGATGTGGAGATTTATGGGCTATTGATGGTGCTTATTCCCTCTTGTTTCAGGTGGCTGTGTTATTGTAACGTGCCACAGTTCTGTGACAGTCTACCTCGGTACGAAACCACACAGGTGTTTGGGAGAACACTGCTTCGCTCGGTCTTCACCGTTATGAGGAGACAACTCCTGGAACAAGCGAGACAGGAAAAGGACAAACTGCCTCTTGAGAAACGAACTCTCATCCTCACCCATTTCCCAAAGTAAGGAAGAGTTCTCGCTGGTCTTTGTGTGATGCCAGGGCTTGAGGTTGGTAAATACAGTGCCGAAGCCTGCATAAATAACACACTCAGGAATGAGAGAAAAAGCGTCCTGGGTTGGGGGGGGGCGGGGAAGGCCCTGCAGTTTGCTTTGTGAATTTCTGTGGCTTTCTCCAGTCCATTTATTAGCTTGACTTTGTGTAGATGGCAGTCACTGCTCCTCCGCCCCACCTCGTCCTGCCTGCCCGTTGTCTCTGAGTCTCATAGAATGGGGCAGTACTTTGTTTTGTGTATTCAGCTGCTAGGAAGCTAGAGAGGATAAGGGAGAATGTGTAGCTCCAGTTTTCAGAAGTGGTACCAGAAAATTCAAGTGTCAGGTTCCCCCCACTTCCTTTCCAAGCAGGAGTGAATCATCCTGTGCCTCAGGTACAGTAGGCCTGCCCCTCACTCTTTAGAAACTAGACCGCAAGAGTAAGGCTGCACAGGAATGGAGGCCTCCTTCAGTGTGAACTTTGAACCTCTATCTTCAGTTTTTTGTGGAAAATACAGACTCTCGTGCCCTGTATTGCTTGTACCTACCAGAGCTCTAAGACATAAATAACCACTTAAATATTTTCACGTGAAGGAAAGCAATAGAAGGTCACAGGCTACACCATTGGCCTTGGAAATGCATTTTTAATGATAAGAATGAAAAATGTAAGCTAAGACGCTGATTTCTAGAGAGAGGGGCTGAGGGTTCTTCAGTTGATGACTTTTATGGGGTGATGATGGCAAGACACGAATGAGACAATTCATTTTGTGATTGTCACTCAGCCTAGATCAGTGTTGGTAGGGGAGGAAGAAGGTCTGATTTGAAAATATCTACTGTATATGATAGAGCCTTCCTTCCTCACTCCGCAGAGATGGGCTGATGTAGAGAATAGAATTTGAGAGGAGGTATTACATGTGTTTTCTTGATCAAGGGTTGATGAAACCCTGCTTTATTTCATAAACTCGACTTTTATTATTAAGATACTTATTATTATTATAGTGACCCAGTTTGTATCTTAGTAAAGATAGTTCTAATTCTTTGACATAAGTTAGGTCCAAAACAATACCACCACCACCAAAATAGTTTTCTGATAGATTTGACTGACAATTCCTTGGCAGCTAACCCAAATCCTAAACTTCAGATAGAGGATGCTATGGGTAATTCTGATGGGCTTCAGCTGAACACCCAATATATACACATATTTTAACATCCTGATTGTCAGATTTTTCTTTTTCTTTTCTTTTTTTTTTTTTTTGAGACAGAGCCTCAAGCTGTCACCCTGGATAGAGTGCTGTGGCATCACAGCTCGCAGCAACCTCCAATTCCTGGATTCCAGCTAGTCTCCTGCCTCCGCCTCCCAAGTAGCTGGGACCACAGGCGCCCGCCACAACACCTGGCCATTCCTTGGTTGCAGCCGTCATTGTTGTTTGGCTGGCCCGGGCTGGATTCGAACCCGCCAGCTCAGGTGTATGTGGCTGGCGCCTCAGCCCGTTGAGCCACAGGCGCCAAGCCTGTCAGATTTTTCTTGAGACCCAACATGTGACTGAGGCATGACATGAAAATTTTGATGTCCTCCAAGGAGGAAGATTCCAAAGCCCTTGGACTGCAGTTAGCTGTTGCCCCGAAAGTGAGCTATAGATTCTGGGCATTTCAGTGGCTACCTTTTGATTGGTCCTTTTTTTAAAGATAAAAGCAATTTTATACTTATTTCTGTATTACACGTGCCACATAAGTAGCTTTTTGTGTTTTTTTTTTGGGGGGGGATGATAGTTGTCATTCTGTCTCTAAGTCAAGGGATAAGAGATGAAGAGGATCTCTCATTTTCTAAAACACACCTGTTACGATGGTTAAAATTTTAATTTCTTTGCATAGTAACAATTTTATTTCCATAGCAAATTCATTTTACTTCTGCAGATATTTGCTAATTATAGTGTGTTTTGTTCCTCCAGCCCATAGTTCTGGCATGCATGTGCTGTGGAGCTAAAAAATCAATGCTGCTTTCTTTTCTTCTCTATTACTAATGGTGGGGTGAAACTACCACCCACTTCTCCTTTTAAATCCCTTTTCATTGAATATGACAACATTTGGGGCTACTGGGGATTTATACTTCCAGTTTTGGCAGCAGAATCACACATACCGAAGCCTGAGGTGTTATTTGAGTCTTGGGCACCGTTTCAGAGTGAGTGCTGGGACCAGCCCCCAGGGAGGTCTCTGTGATTCTCACATGGGTTTTCAGGGTGCGTGGCCTTATCTTCCTATTCTTTATAAATGCTGCCTTTTCTTCCACGTGGCTTTAGCTTGTGCCTTTTCCCCCAACAACCTATTTACAAGGTTGTTTTTTAATAGTCTAGTACCTGTACTTCATTCTAAAAGTGATATATGCATGTGTTGAAGAAAATTTAGTCCAGAGAAAAACAAAGAAAAAGACCGCCCATGGCCTCACTCCTCTGAACTACATGTAGTGCTTGTAGATATTTCTATTTTTTTCTCCATACATGGTGGGACTTTTATCTGTGTGTCTAACAAGGTCTCCAGGTGATTTCTATGGACCCTCAAAACTAGAGAGCAATTTGATTTATGATGTAGCAGGAAGTTAGCATAGTAGCTAATTACTGGTTCTAGTCCCGGTCCTGCCATTTGCTAGTTGTAGGCATGTAGGAATTTGTTTTTTTTTGGTGGCTTTTTTTGTTTGTTTGTTTTTTTGCAAGCATTAAGCAAAGTTTATTGAAAAAGAGAAAAATAAGTTTACAGAGCAAGGGCAAGATACCATAGACAGTGAATGGGCCCTCCTTGTTGTAACAAAGAAAAGGCCTAGCTGTGGGAATTTGGACCATCTATTTAACCTCTCTGTGCCTTAGTTTTTTCATCTGTAAAATGGGTATAGTAATATCCTATGTCATAGGGTAATTATGGAGAATAAGTGAGTTAATATACTTCAACCACATACAGCATCGCCTATATAGGAAGAGCTACACGTGTGATAATTCATAGAATTGATATGAGGATTCAATAAGACATTCTTAGAGCAGTACAGGCACAAAGCAAGCACTTGATAAAAATTAGGAAATTTTGTGATGGTAATGACAGTGACAGTGACAGCTACATGGAGGGCTGAAATCTTGGTGTGAGACTCAGAGGAAGACTAACACATGTACACTGTGTAATGCTCTTTGTATCTTATGTTGTGTTAAGCTATGCAGAATCAATGCATTTCTGTATTTGGACATACCAGGGCTATTCAACTAAATCGATCATTTGAATTATAAATCTTTATTATATTTCTGAGTTGAAGGGGAGACATTGATGTTAAGATGATTGCCATAGATAGTTAGGGCTTTGTCCCTTTAGTAATATATTGTTTTTTTTATTGTGCTATTGCTTTTATTCTGTGTCTAGGTTTTTGTCCATGTTAGAAGAAGAAGTTTATAGTCAAAATTCTCCCATCTGGGATCAGGATTTTCTCTCTGCTTCTTCCAGAACCAGCCAGCTAGGAATCCAAACAGGTAAATTTCTTTTTCCATAAACCAGAGAACAACCAGGAAGGCCAACCCGAAGTGTTACTTGAAACACTCTGTATTTATGTTTTTCATCAGGAAATTGAAAACTGGCGCCAACAAAAAAGCAAATTCTTGGGCAAATCTTACATCTGCATCCCTTTTAACGAGGAGAAAATAGTTGTAAAGCAAAATCTTGTAACTGTGTCTCTATTAATGAGGAGTACAGGTGCAAACCAAATAGATTAAAAAAAACAACTACTATGGAATTTGCTTAGCTTGCACATTGCAATTTAAGGGGAAGTGTAAAATGCCAGTCAGCTCAGCTCTGTAATCAAATTTGGCTTTCTTCAGAGATTATTATAGTCTCAGTCAATGGCTAGATGTGCTGAGGAATAGAGTCTCAGGCTGGCTTCTTAATCTGTGATGTCTGTACATCAGATCACTACCCGGGGCAATGGTGGGATAGTGAGGAGAAGCAGGCAGTCCCAAGCCTACAGGATGTGAAGTACTTCTCAGTGGGGCCAGGGCATCTTTGCTATTGCTTGAGTCTGTTTGCAGCATCAGTGCATTTTGTGAGCAAGACAGAAATCTGGAGTCACAGTGGTCTTATCTTTGATGCTAGGAGGACTTGATGGAGAAGTCTGGCAGGAAATGGCAAAATGGCAATTTATATTTGTCTATGGGAAAAGAAGAACGCATTTTGATCTCAAGGTGTTTTGTAGAGGGTAGGTGCGGGTAGCTCAGCGGCTAGGGCGTCAGCCATATACACCGGCGCTGGCGCGTTGGAATCCAGCCTGGGCCTGCCAAACAACAATGACAATTATACAAAAAAAAAAAAAAATAGCCGGGTGTTGTGGCAGGCACTGTACTCCCAGCTAAAAAAAAAAAGAGTGTTTCGTAGAGCTTTAGATCAAAGCATAACCTGGGGGCTTTTGAGTATTGCCTCCTGCAAAGGAAATTTTATTTATTTATTTTGAATTTTGGATAAGTATGAAGGTACATACAATTAGGTTACTTGATTTGTAAGGTAAACTCTAAAGTCCTAGATATAGTTACGTCTTTCACCCAGGAAGTGTGCTATATACCCCTACATTGTACTATTTTTGTTTTAAAAAAGAAAATGAAGGTATGATTTACATACAGTAAAATTCACCCTTTTGGTGTACTATGTCTTTTGACAAACACACTTGGGTAACCATTGCTGCCATTAAAATACAGAACAACTGTGTTGCTCCGGACAAGGTCCCATGTAGCCCATCGCAGGGCATTCATTGCCCTCCTCTCAGCCCTGGCAACCTCTGATCTGTTTTTCCTTCCTATAGTTTTGCTTTTTCTAGAATGTCATATGAGTGGAATCTTACAGTATATAACCTTTTGAGTCCGGTAACTTTAGTTCAGCATAATGCATTTGAGAAGGTGATTTTTATTTATTTATTTATTTATTTTTTTTATAAAGTTTTTTTTTTGTTGTTGTTGTTTTTTATTTCTTCCTTTTTTTTTTTTTTTTTTTTTTTTTTTTGTTGAGACACAGTGCCACCCTATGCCCCTGAGCAGAGTGCAGTGGGCGTGGTAACTCAGTGCAACCTTTGACTCGGGCAGTGGGCATCCCGCTGCCTCAGCCTCCGGAAGCCGCTGGGATTACAGGCGCTCGCCGCGGCGCCCAGCTGGATTTTTCCATTTTTTTCATGAGTCGGGGTCTCACTGTCGCTCAGGCGAGTCTCGAACTCCTGAGCTCAAGCAATTCTCCCTCCTCAGCCTCCCACAGTGCTGGGATTACAGGCGTGAGCCACCGTGCCCGGCGATTTTTATTTATTTTTATTTTATTTATTTATTTATTTTTTGAGACAGAGTCTCACTATGTCACCCTTGGTAGTGTGTTGTGGAGTCACAGCTCACCTCAAACTCTTGGGCTTAAGCAATTCTCTTGCCTCAGCCTCCCAAGTAGCTGGGACTACAGGCACCCACCACAATGCCCAGCTATTTCGTTGTTGTTGCAGTTGTCATTGTTGTTTAGTTGGCCTGGACTGGGTTGGAACCCGCCAGTCTTGGTACATGGGGCCAGTGCCGTAACTGCTATGATATGGGTGCTGAGCTGAGAAAGTGATTTTTAAATGATGTTTCATCTAGAGCCAGGTACGGTGGCTCATGCCTATTAATCCTAGTACTCTGGGAGGCTGAAGAGGAAGGATTGCTTGAGCTTAGGAATTTGATACCAGCCTGAGCAAGAGTGAGACCTTCTCTATTAAAAATAGAAAAACTACCTGGGCATTGTGGCAGGTGCTTGTAGTCCCACCTACTTGGGAGGCTGAGGCATGTGGATCTCTTGAACCCAGGAATTTGAGGCTGCTGTGAGCTATGATGCAACAGCACTCAACTGAGGGCTTTTTTTTCTATCTCAGAAAAAAAAATTTTTCATCTAGAGTCCAAGGATAGTTATAAATATAATCAAATCCCTACAAACCCGAGTTCTTAGGGAATGGGATATTTTTATTGGATCAAAGATTTCTTGCTTTCAATAACATCTTTGTGTCCTTTTTTTTTTTTTAACCTTAACTCTTAACTTTCTCATTTCTCTGGTTTAAAATCTTTAGTGTTTCAAAGCCTCTCTGTGCATATTACCTGCTTCCTCTGGAGCTGAGCAGTTAGTGTTTACTGGACATACTCTTTGTGGTTCCTGGACATATACTCTGTCTGTTCTTTACTAGCTAGCTTTTAAATGGGATGTTTCCCATGAACTCTTTCCTACTTCCTCTTATGCCCTCTAGCAAAGACTGTATCTCCTTTCTTTTTAGCTTTGACAGAACCTTGACTATATCTTATCCTTGGTTCTCAAATATGATTGCACAATGGAATCACTCACAGAGATTTGAAATGCACTATACATCGATTTCCAAATGCTTTCCCAGGAGAGTGTGAGATTATTGGTCTGGGGTGTGGTCTAGATATTGGAACTTTAAATATATATAATTATTATTATTTTTTGAAACAAAGTCTTACTCTGTTGCCCTTGGTAGAGTGCTATGGCATCACAGCTCACAGTAATTTCAAACTCTTGGGTTCAAGAGAACCTCTTGCCTCAGCCTCCTATGTAGCTAGTACTATAGGTACCTGCCACAACTCCCAGCAAGTTTTTTTTTTTTTTTCTATTTTTAGTAGAGACAGGGTCTCACTCTTGCTTAGGCTGGTCTTAAATTCCTGAGTTCAGGTGATCCACCTGCCTCAGCCTCCCAGAGTGCTAGGATTACAGGTGTATGCCACTGTAATCCTCAGTGTCTGCCTCGGCCTAGACATTGGGACTTTTTTTTTTTTTTGAGACAGAGCCTCAAGCTGTCACCCTGGGTAGAGTGCTGTGACATCACAGCTCACAGCAATCTCCAACTCCTGGCCTTAAGCGATTCTCTTGCCTCAGTCTCCCAAGTAGCTGGGACTACAGGTGCCCACCACAATGCCTGGCTATTTTTTGGTTGCAGTGGTCATCGTTGTTTGGCAGGCCCAGGCTGGATTCGAACCTGCCAGCTCTGGTGTATGTGGCTGGCGCCTTAGCCACTTGAGCTACAGGCCCCGAGCTGACATTGGGACTTTTAAAAGCTATAAATGTTAAAAGGTGGTTTTAATGTTCAATAACATTTGAGAACTGCTATGTCAGACAGTATTTCCCTCATGTTATCCTAGCTCCAATTTTCCTCTTATTTTTTCTCTCTCCTATGACTATAACTCCTTGTGCCCATTTTTCCCACAATGATAGTAATAATTGACACTTTTGTTAAGTGGTAGGCTAAATAGCTTGCTTTGTATCTTTAAGCCTTCTTACAAACCCAGGGAAGCTGGAGTTATTATCCATTTTATATACTTAAGGAAACAAACTCAGAGAGGAGCAAGTTGCCCAAGATCAGAGCTCGTAAGTGATGGATATGGGCTCCACACCCAGCTCTAACTCCTAACTTAAGAGTTAATTAAGAGCCAGAGCTCTAATCACCACATTGCACTGTCTCAGGGTGCACTGCAAATGTGCAGTGTAAGCTTGTGGGAGGAATGAAAGAAGAACACAGTTTCCCCCTTAAGGCAGGAGGACCCTGGGCTATTCAGCAGGATCAACTCTGTTCTCTTCTGGCGTGTCTGTGAAGAGGATTTCTCTGTGTGAAAATTCCTCTTGCCTGACCTTTGCCTGCTCAAAATCTTCCCAATCTGCTCAACTTCCAGCCACATTGTTATCTGTCATAGCTCAAGATGGAAAAGGCAGAGGTTGTCTCTGACCCTGTGGAAATTCTGTGTTTCTTTCTGTGGCTAAAGTTATCACCCAGTTAGGCTGGATTGTGCACTTTAGGATTACCTGAAGCCGTCAGAAGTGGTCTGTCTTCTCCTGTTCTACTATAATTGCAATGTGTTCTCTGGGGAGGAAAGAAGAGTGTAATCTTCTACTTAATTGGCATGTCTGCACATTGATGGCAACTATGATAAATGACATTCGTAATGATGGTTCTGAAGTTTTGCAAGATATTCAAATCACCAGAGCTTCTTCCTCTTTGTTCAGACTCATTACAGTGTGGTTTAAAATTCAGAAGGCCTGTATGTTGGCAGGAAAAACACAGCGTGACACTATGGAATACTCTGATTCTTTACATACGAACTGCTATTTGGTTAGAAGTGCTATGAGTCGGTGTTTCTCTGCTGCTTTGTTGATTTATTCCATTATCTTCTTTGCTGCTAGTAATGTCTCTGTAGGCAACCGTGGGTGTATTGAAACTTAGGTGAATGGACATAAGTCTGTACTGCCATGCCGTGTTCTGCAACTAGTGTTACTGAGAATGTTTGTGCTCCTTATCACCTCTCACTTCATTAGGTACAAATCAGCAACACAGCAAAGCAGCATCCTACTGTGTACAATGGCTATTTCTTAAAAAACTCAAAACTTTTCATTTGGAAATATTTTCAAACTTACACCGAGGCTGGCGGGTTCGAGCCCGGCCCAGCCTGTTAAACAACAATGACAGTTCAACCAAAAAATAGTCGGACAGTGTGACCAGAGCCTGTAGTCTCAGCTACTTGGGAGGCTGAGGCAGGAGAATCACTTAAGACTAAGAGTTTGAGGTTGCTGTGAGCAGTGAAGCCATGGCACTCTACGGAGGGCAACATAGTGACACTCTGTCTCCAAAAAAAAAAAAAAAAAAAAAAAGGAAATCCTGTATATTTTATACCCTTTACTTAGGTATAAAACAATTGTTAACATTTTGCCAGATTTGCTTTATCCCTTCCCTACCCCCCATTCTTTCTTTCTCTTTCTCTCTCATTTTATATATGTATTTCCCCTCTAAATTATATATATGTCCCCCCCATATTATTATAGTTGAAAATTACAAATACCATGTTCCTTTGCTAATGTCAGTGAGCTTCTTCCAAGAACGGGGACTTTTTTGTTTTGAACAATGGCTTTGCAAGGGGAAAAAACAAACTGGATAGTTATCAGTCAGCAAATTTCATCTTAAAATAGTCTTATTATCTCAGGGGGCATATGATGTTGGCTGTTGGTACTTAGTTTGATCACTTGGTTAAGGTGGTCTTCACCAGCTTTCTTCACTGTAGTGTTAACACTTTTCCTTTTGGAATCAAAAAGTGTCTTTGTAAGGTAATACTTTGAGACTATGCAAATATCCTCCCTGAATTAGCTATTATATGGTGACTGCCAGATGGTGCTTTTTTTTAATTTTTATTAACTTCCATCACTCCTTTCTCATTTATGTTTGTTGGCGTCCTTCTATAAGGAGAGCGTTGCCTTCTCTCCACTTATTTATTTATTTATTATTTTGTCAATATGAACTCAGATATCTCTGTTTTATTTTTATTTATTTTTATTTGTGGCATCACAGCTCACAGCAACTGCCAGCTCTTGGTCTTAGGTGATTTTCTTGCCTCAGCCTCCCATGCAGCTGGGACCACAGGTGCCTGCCACAATGCTGGCTATTTTTTCTTGTTGTTGCAGTTTGGCCGGGGCCAGGTTTGAACCCGCCACCCTCGGTATATGGGGCCGGTGCCCTACTCACTGAGCCACAGGTGCTGCCCAGATATCCCTGTTTTATTCAATGAGTTATAATCCATTGCTGTTTTTATTATCTTGATGACTTGTGTTTTGTTAAAAAAATGAATTCTTTGTGGTATTGGGCAGAAATGGGATGGTGTCATGTACACTTGGTTTCTTGTTGCTTAAGAAAGGAGTCATCTAATGCCTTCTTTTCCTTTTATTGTGGCAGTTATCAATCCTCCTCCTGTGGCTGGGACAGTTTCATTCAATTCCAACTCATCTTCCCTTGAGCAGCCTAATGGAGGAAGCAGCAGCCCTGCCTGCAAAGCCTCTTCTGGACTTGAGGCAAACCCAGGTAAGCTCTTTGGGAAGGATAATTAAAGGCTGTGACTGGCCCCAGGAATTTAATCATCTGAGGAGTGACAAAGGTACACATAGGCCAACTACAGATTGTGCATGTTCAGAATTTTAGTGGCTGGGAATCTTTTTGTTTTAGGCTTTGGGTTGTATTGGTTAGGTATTGCTGTGCAATAAGCCAACCCAAAATGTAGCCCCTTTTTTTTTTTTTAATAGGAAGAACATGATACAAATTTATTTAGTATGTGTACATGGACACCCTCAGAATCCAAAATGCAGTCTTACAACTGTAATAACTTATTCCTGTAGCTCATTTATTTAGCATGTTACCTGGTAGTTTACTGATCTCAATTCATCTCATTCAATCTTTGCTGGGCTTGCTCATGAATTACCCATTGGCTGGTGTTTCTCTTCTGGTCTTGACTTGGCTAGAACAAGTCTGCTGAACAAGTCTGCTTTACATATTCGTCATCATCCTCCCTAGGACCTCTGGGCTGCCTAGAACATGGCCTTCTTGTGATGATGGCAGGAGTACCAGAGAATAAGCAGAAATACAGAGTCTCTTGCAAGCCTAGGTTTCAGACTAGAAACCATCACTTCTGCCTCATTCTGTCATCAAAAACAAATCACATGGTAGAACTGAGAATCAAGAGATGGAGAAGTGGAAAAATGTAGTCTATTTCTTTTATAAGAATAACTGCAATGTTACATGGCAGAGAGTGCGGGTACCAGAATTTGACCACTAATGTAATCTGCCACATTAGCAAAAATGTCTCTTGATCTGGAAGCATTTCAGTCATAGCATGTTTTGAAGGTTGTATTTCTGCCTGTAGACTTGCTATCAAACAAAGCTTAAATATGCCAAAATTTTGAAATAAAAGAAGTGCCATGAAAGGGAGAGAGTCCACCATTCTCTCTTCCTCTTTCAAGAGTGACATCACTAATCAATACAGGACCTCTTTGCCAGTGAGTTAGGATGCAGCCTTAGATGCTTTCTTTTTTTCTTTTTGAGACAGTCTCAAAATGTCGCCCTGGGTAGAGTGCTGTGGCGTCATAGCTTATAACAACCTCAAACTTGGGGTCAAGTGATCCTCTTGCCTCAGTTTTTCTATTAGTAGAGATGGGGTCTTGCTTTCGCTCAGGCTGGTCTCGAACTCATGAGCTCAAACAATCCACCTGCCTTGGCCTCCCAGAGTGCTAGTATTACAGGCATGAGCCACCATGCTGGGCCCTTAGATGCTTTCTTATTATGTAATACTATTAGAAGTGTATGAGATTTGGGGCATATAAGGTACAAACCTTAGGTATGGAACAAGTAGTTTGCAGTATTGCCCTTGAGGATCATGGAATTTGAAAACTTATTGGTCAAATGTCTGGCTATCTTCTCCCTTGTCTCCAACAACAACAATATGAGTTATACAGATAAGAACTCCACAAAGGCCATGTAATAAGTAACATGTAATATTTAAGGAAGCATCTTTTGTAGACAGGATACTTTGTATTATTTTGCTCTTTTTAAACTGAAGATAATGAGAGTGCCACATGGCGGTGTTCTCTGTTGGATTCATATTTGAGGAGTAAATTAGATGTAGACATCTGTAATAAAAATCTAAAAAGTGTAATTATACAATAAGTACATGTTATGTCATAAGAACAAAAATCCTGGGAAAACAAACATGAAAGTAGAAAGGAGAAAAATCCACTATATCATCAGGGAAGTGGAAGAATGTTCTTTCTTGGCCTCGCCAAGCCTTGGCACGATGGCACAGCATCTACTTCACGGGCCAGTGGCCCTGCTTGCCTTGTGAGGCATCACTTTAAAGAAAAGAAGCGTTGTGAGAGATGAAGTGGCCATTGTATAGGGAAAAAATTAAATTCACTGTTTTAATTGTTTATTAAAATAAAACAATTGGTAGTTGGCTGCTCTTTGCTGAGTTTTTCTCTGGAAATTGTCCCTCACTACAGAGAGTCATCTCATTCAAGGTTCATGTTTGTGGGGTGGCAGATATCCAAAGACTGGCCCTTGCCTCAATTCAAGACATCATTGAGGGGCTTTCCCAACTTCAGAGGTTCCTCAAGGGATCATCTGAGACATTTGTTGGGACTTCGATAGAATTCAGCTTCTTGTTCTGTCTATCCTGCTTCATTCTTCCACTCTCACTGGTCCTCATGGAGACAGCACTGCCCAATCAATACCCTTACTGCATGTACAATTCTATCACAGAGTCTGTTTCCCAGGAAACCTATACTGCATTGTTACCACTGTATGTTATTTAATGTATATAATATTTTGCATGGAAAATATATTTCTTCTTTTTTTTTTTTTTTTGCAGTTTTTGGCTGGGGCTGGCTTTGAACCCGCCACCTCCGGCGTGCTACTGGGGCCGGAGCACTATGGGGCTGGCGTGCTACTCCTTTGAACCATAGGTGCAATTGTCTTTTTTTTTTTTTTTTTTGAGACAGAGCCTCAAGCTGTCACCCTGGGTAGAGAGCTGTGGCATCACAGCTCACAGCAACCTCTAATTCCTGGGCTCAAGCAAGTCTCTTGCCTCCACCTCCCAAGTAGCTGGAACTACAGGTGC
>CAUYRH010111213.1:0-19467 GCA_963574655.1 Perodicticus potto | reverse complement strand
TAAATGCAGAATACAAATGTCTTCATATAATAATGGAGAAATTGCCAGGAAGGCTATGTTAATCAGTTTGATGAAAATAGTTAAGATTGTATATGAAACCAGCACATTGTACCCCTTGATTGCACTATTGTACACAGCTATGACTTAATGAAAAAGATAATAAAATAAGAAATTAAAAAACAACAAATCTACAAAAAAATGAAAATTATATATTTAAACTCTTTTGATATGGCAGTGAGTGCTTCAACTTTTCTTTTCATGCCTAACTTTGCTCTTGTCCTTCCAATAAAAGTACGTACTGCATCTGAGTACTGCATCCTTATTCCTGTATCTTGTCGTCCTTTGTTTGGGTTTTAGTTTTGAAAACACAGGCTATGATGATAGCAGTAGAAAGAATCCAAAATTACCAATCCATACAAAGTTGCAGCTTTTGAACTTCTCAGCATGATTGATTTGATTTATGGCTTTATACCCTCTTCCCTGGTTATAATCAAAAGGAAAACTCTTTCCTGGTTTCTGTTCTGTTCCTATTGTCACTGTTCCCTCCCAGCCCCATCGTGGCTGCCATAAGAGCCTCTATTTCTGCTGCCTCCATCTCCAGAGACTTTCAGTTCAAGTTTCTTACAGCAATCTTTCTAAAGCAGAGCTCTGATCGTGTCTTTTCACCACTAAAACTGTCTTGGTTATCCACTGTTTACTACAGCCCTGACTGCTGCTCAAGCCTTCCTGATTTTCTCACAAACTACCTGTTTCGTTGCTCTCCAGCCAAACTAAATTACTTGGGAGTATTTAAATGCAGTCTAAGCTTATCTATCACTTTTACCACACGATTGCCTCTAGCAAGACAAAAAAAATGAAGAAAATAATACTAGGTATAATTTCTCTATATAAGTCACAATGCTTTTTAGAAATATACACAGTATGATTTACATTTGTTTCTAAATCTAACAAGTTACACACATGAGAACCTAAGTTAAGACTTGTGTATGCTAAAACCCAAAGTCCAGCATTATCACTCCATAGCTACCATAGATGAAATTTATTTTCTGGCTGCGGAGATGAGGATTCTCTGTCAGTTGCCAAGGTGGATGAGGCCAGCTGGCAGGATTAGCTTAGGAAAAAATATGCCACGTTGAACCGCCATGCAACAGAAACAAATGAAACCTAATTCGCTGACCAGTCTTGTTTATTTTGGTTCATTCAGCAGGATAATATAGTAGAAACAACACTGGCCTGGATCTCAGGAGACCTGGAATTTAGTCCTGTTTCTGCCATGACCAACCATACAACTTTCAGAAGATCACGCACATTTTCTGGTCCTCAGTTTTTTCACTGAGAAAACAGAAACCTTTTTTGCTTTACTCAAACAGTGTACATGGATAAGGGATTATTATTCCTTTACTTGCCACTCCCCATAGCAGAGCCCCCTTTTTCTATCTATTTGCTTTACAATTCTGTACTATTCCTGGAGCTTTTGCAGACTTCATGATTCCATTTCAACACCACTAAGAGTCCTAAAGGAGGAAGTAAATACCAGATATCACAAATAATGCTGTTCAAATATATTGCTTTTTTAGGATGTTGACTGAATAATCTCCAGGGCCCTTTCGAGCTTTAACATAGTAAAGATCCATGTTTGAATTTATATTAGAAATTCATATATCTCTCATACATGAAAAACCTTCCCGTAAAAGGGAAGAATTCATCATTTCTTTTCTCCTTTCTGACAGTAGTTTCCCTGTCTCATGATTCTAAACTTCATGAAGGCTTAAAATGTTTGTTTTCCTCTTCCATACACAAAACCTTCCCTGACATCTCACATTTCTTATAGTAATTTATACTACAGTTTTACCTCCTATCTATGAATATAGATTTCAGATTTCAGACTGCACCCTATGCAGTCTGGCAAGGATGTAAACTACTAAAACATATATTTCTCTTATATTGCTACATGTGATAGTGCACATTCTGAAGAGAAAAGATTTTAGCTGATATAATCATGGGAAAGGCAAATTGTCTCAAAAGGTTGTGTCTACTTTGTGAAATATAAAAGTATATGCTCAACTACCTTGAGATATCATCTAACTCCAGTAAGATTAGCCCACATAGCAAAATCCCAAAATCAGAGATGTTTGTGTGGATGTGGAGAAAAGGGAACACTTCTACATAGCTGGTGGGAATGCAAACTAATATGTTCCTTTTGGAAAGACGTTTGGAGAATACTCAGAGATCTAAAAATAGACCTGCCATTCGATCCCATAATTCCTTTACTTGGTATATACCCAGAAGACCAAAAATCACATTATAACAAAGATATCTGTACCAGAATGTTTACTGTAGCCCAATTCATAATTGTTAAGTCATAGAAGAAGCCCAAGTGCCCATCGATCCACGAATGGATTAATAAATTGTGGTACATGTATACCATGGGATATTATGCAGCCTTAAAGAAAGGTGGAGACTTTACCTCTTTCATGTTTACATGGATGGAACTAGAACACATTCTTCTTAGCAAAGTATCTCAAGAATGGAAGAAAAAGTATCCAATGTACTCAGTCCTACTATGGAGCTAATTTGTAGCTTTCATATGAAGGCTATAACTCAATTAAAGCACAAGAATATGAGGAAAGGGGCAAGGGAAGGGAGGAGGGAGGATAGGTGGAGAGAGGGTAAATGGTGGGGCCACACCTACGGTGCATCTTAGAAGGGTACAGGTGAAACTTACTAAATGCAGAATACAAATGTTTTCATACAATAACCAAGAAAATCCCATGAAGGTTATGTCGAACAGTTGGATGAAAATATTTCAGATTGTTTATGAAGCCAGCACATTGTACCCCATAACTGCACTAATGTACATAGCTATGATTTAATTTAAAAAAATTTTAAAAATTAAATAAAAGAGAAACAAAAAGCATTAAAAAAATTTTAAAAAAGAAGACATGATAAAATGGTAATTGATCTCTTGAGTCTCCCTCCATAAAACTCAAAACCTCAGTATAATCATCAAAACAAACAAACAAACATAATCAGAAAAATTTAAATTGAGGAACATCCTACAAAAAACTCTGACCAATAATCAGACAAATAATCCTCAAAACTGTCAAGGCCATTAAAAACAAGAAAAATGTTTTCTCCCATTCTGAGGGCTGTCTTCTTGCTATGCTTACTGTGTTCTCGGCTGTGCAGAAGCTTTTTAGCTTCATCAGGTTCCAGTAGGGTATTTTTGATACTGCTTCAATTGCCCGGGGGTCCTCCTCATAAAATATTCTCCCAGGCTGATTCTTTCAAGAGTTTTCCCTGCACTTTCTTCTAGTATTTTTATGGTTTCATGTCTTAAGTTTAAATCTTTAATCTAGTGTGAGTCTATCTTCATTAGTGGTGAAAGGTGTGGGTTCACTTTCAGTCTTCTACAGGTCGCCAGCCAGTTCTCCCAGCACCATTTGTTAAATAACCAGAATCCACAGAGAACTCAAATGAATTAGCAAGAAAAGAACAAGTGTTCCAATCTCAGGATGGGCAAAGGACTTGAAAAGTATCTTCTCTAAAGAAGACAGGTGCACGGCCTTCAGATACATGAAAAAATGCTCATTATCCTTAATCATCAGAGAAATGCAAATCAAAACTACCTTGGGATATCATCTAACTCCAGTAAGATTAGCCCACATAACAAAATCCCAAAACCAGAGATGTTGGCATCGATGTGGAGAAAAGGCAGCACTTCTACATTGTTGGTGGGAATGCAAACTAATCTTATTGGAAAGATGTTTGGAGAATACTCAGAGATCTAAAAATAGACCTGCCATTTGATCCTATAATTCCTTTACTTGGTATATACACAGAAGACCAAAAATCACATTATAACAAAGACATCTGTACCAGAATGTTTATTGCAGCCCAATTCATAATTGCTAAGTCATGGAAGAAGCCCACGTGCCCACAGATCCACGAACAGATTAATAAATTGTGGTACATTTATACCATGGAATATTATGCAGCCTTAATGAAAGAGGGAGACTTTACCTCTTTCATATTTACATGGATGGAGCTGGAACATATTCTTCTTAGCAAAGTATCTCAAGAATGGAAGAAAAAGTATCCAATATACTCAGCCCTACTATGAAGCTAATTTATACCTTTCATATGAAGGGTGAATTATACCACAAGAATATGGGGAAAGGGGCAAGGGAGGGGAGGGGAGGGGGGAGGATGGATGGAGGGAGGGTAAATGATGGGATCACATTTATGGTGCATCTTAGAAGGGTACAGGTGAAACTTACTAAATGCAGAATACAAAGGTTTTCATACAATAGCCAAGAAAATCCCATGAAAGTTATGTTGAATAGTTGGATGAAAATATTTCAGATTGTATATGAAGCCAGCACATTGTACCCCATGATTGCACTAATGTACACAGCTATGATTTAATTTTTAAAAAAAAGTAAAGAAAATCTAAGAAACTGTCCCAGCCAAGCGGATCCTAAAGGGACAGGAAGACTAAATATAACGTGTCTTGGATGGGATGCTCATAAAAGAACATGAGTTAAGAATGATGCTGAGTAAAGTATAGACTGAAGCTAATAATATTGTGTCAGTATTACTTCACCAATTGGAGCAAATACGCCACATTAAATAACACAAGACATTAATAATAGGGAAAGTTGGGTGTAGGGAGTATGGGAACATCTTCTATTAGGTTTGCAATATCTCTGTAAATAGAAAACTGCTCTAAAATTTAAAATAGTATATTATTTAAAAATGTAACTTATAGGGCTGCGGAGGGAGGGCCGGGAGGGGTGGCCATGTTTTTCCTAACACTAAGGGAGAAGGGCGTAGGCGCCGCGCTTCTGCTCCCGGTGCGCTGTTTTTCTTGCTGACTTTCAGCATGTGGAAAAGCCTTGGCCCACTGTGGTCCACCGTCCAGTCTGGAACAAACAAAAAATGTCAGCCGCTGGCCGAGCACCCCTCCCGGGACCTGCCCACCTGCCTGGCCCTCGAGCCCTGCCTGGAGGCCGCGGCCAGCCCGAGGCTTC
The DNA here is from genome assembly GCA_963574655.1 of Perodicticus potto. NCBI lineage: Eukaryota > Metazoa > Chordata > Mammalia > Primates > Lorisidae > Perodicticus > Perodicticus potto. Next base: position 14,434 of record CAUYRH010111213.1, on the reverse strand, counting down.
TCCAAAGGCTGCCGCCGCGAAGAGTTGGGCTCTGTCAGCCGCGGGAGCCTCAGGGGCCAGGGCGAGGCCTGGGGCCTGCAGTGCAGGGAGAGTAAGGGAGCGGTCCCACGTGGCGCGCGCCCCTGAGCCATGGGACGTGCGCCCGGACCCGCTCGCACACACGTTAAAAAAAAAAAAAAAGTAACTTATAAAGGTAAGGTGCTGAAAATTGTTGTTGATTTAATGAGGTTTAGGGAGTAATATTTGTATATTTTAGTCTCCATGACTAGCATCGTACATGACTGTTTTTTATTTGACTTTTAAAACTCTATGCATGCTTTTCAATTGTCACACCAACCCTCTTGCCATCCCCACTTTGCCAGTAGGTAAGGAGACTGCCACACAGAGAGGTTAAGTAACTTGCTGGATCCCCTGGCACTAGGAAGTGACAGAGAGAACTTTAAATCAGATCAGCCCAGATCTTACCTTTAATTACTACATAGCACTGCCTCTCTAATCAGCAGAACAACAATTAAGCTGTTAAGATTTTCAACAGAGTGTACGAAAAAGAGTGCTGTTTATCCTTTTTAATGCAATTCACCTGACACACTTAGACAGCACATTGGATGAACCAATTTATCCTGACAAAAGGAGAAGAGTAATTAGTTAATGACAATTGATTTGGGCCTCCTGCATCAGCCACAGAAGGCTGATCAATCAGGCTACTTCCCTCCTCCCCTTTGCCACCCCTTACTCATAACCAGTCACATGCCATATGCATCACTAGGTAAGAGGTACACCCCTGTGCTTTTAAATTTGAGTGTAGAATCATCATCAGCCTCATCTACTGGGGAGAAGAAAAATAAAAGAGATGGAAAGAAAAAATAAAAGAGAAAAAAAATGCAAGACTCACCAAGCTATTGAATGGGCCAAAAAAAAAAACCTACAAAAAGGCACTTTTATTTCACTGTATTCAAACCAACCTTTTTGTGCTGTCAGTTCTGTGATTAGCCAGCTGGTTAGTTAACTGGAATATTGATCGATCTGCCTGTCACACACTCTTTGTTGTGAGTAAGGGAAGGTGCTAACCCTTTCCCGGAAGTAGTGGTGATAGGTTCGTATTTGATAATCACTTATTCAGGAAAGATTTGACTTTGATGCACTTCTTGGCAACTGGTGTGCCTTTGAGGCCTTTGATAATGCCAACTTTTACCTCCTAAAAGCTTTGGTGTAGGTTAAAATAGAATAACACAGCCACCAATTTCAGTCTGTTTGGCTTCCCTTTCATGTGTTCTTACCAAAGATTAGAAGTTATGGTGGTTCCAGTAAAACAAATAAATAAAATAACTGTTATGAATTATGATTTTTGTAGAAAAAGAACAACAGGCAAATAAACTTTTAGTGCAGAAGGTAGCCAGTTGTTCTAAACTTGGAGAGTAAGATTAGACAAACCAAAATGCTTCTATGAGGCCGCTATCCAATTCCCCAGCTTTGGAACTAAAAGTGGCATGCTGCGTCCAGCATTAAGCTGAAAGCTTGAACAGAGAAAAAGGAAAATATTATTCCTCCCATTGCTTTGTGTTCTTGGCGCAATGAATAGAAATGAGTGAGCCTGGATTTTTTAAACAGTAGGAATTATATTCCAACAGTGTAGGGTTTAGTAAAACCCACAAATATGTTTTTATCCTGCATTTTCTTTGTGACTAGTAAGCCTCTTGACATTTTCATAAAACTTATAGAGTTCTGATTGAATTATATTTATCAAAGTATTGGCAAAGCCATTTGGAATAGAGGAAAAAAGACAATTTAAACCTCTGACTGTGAGTTCTAGCCACTCAGTCATATATCAGACCCTGGTTTAATCCATAAAGGACAGGTAACTAGCATGTTTTGGCTTGAGAGCCATGTCCCAAATCACAGTGACATATTAGAAAGAGCCTTGGGGCAGGGGGGCTGGTATCTTCAGAGAGGACCTGTGAGTGCAGCATACACAAACCCTCCAGGGCACTCACCTTCCCTTCCCTCATTCATGAGCCCCCCTTTCCATGGCTCCATTCTTTCAGCTCTGCTCCGTCCAGCCATGGGCTTACTCCCTAAACCAGGATACAACGTTCATAATCACCCCTCGGTTTTACTCATTCAAATCACAGACAGAAAATGGCCCATCACCTCTCCTTTTCTCTTGGCGCTCCCAGAGGAACATTATTCTTTCAGGCCCTGGATTTGACAGTCACAAGGTGGAGATCCTAGACTCCACAGACAGAACAGGTTCTGTTGGCAGCATCCAGCAGTGACATCAGCCCTGGCTCACTCTTTCTCCTTCTCCTCAGACCCTTCCATTCTCTTCTCCAGTGAATGGCTTCCTCCAGCCCCTGAGCTATGAAAGTAGACACTTGAGAATCAAACTCAGTTCTGGAATGAAGATCTGTTGATTCTATGTCTAATACTTCTGCAGCTCTCAGGCCACCAGCATTGATCAGTTGTGCTCTCCCCAAGAATCTTCACTGGGTTCCTTGTTCCTGGTCTGTAAAGGCCACTACCTCACTGAACATCCTTTCATTGGTTCTCATTACCCTCTGGGTATAGTCCAACCCCCTTATGAGGGTTTAAAAATTTCTCCACAATTCCACTCTCCATTCCACAGTCTATAGCTTCTCTCCTACACCTTATCCTTTTGCAAACAACCTGAGCACAGCTCCAGGAACAGTCTACCCTCCCTCCCCCAGGCATCCTCACCTGAGATCTCTCAGCCTATTTATTTATCTACAATTGTTAAATGGTATATACTATGTGACAGATATTTCACAAACATCAACTCCTCTAACCTCATGACTACACGATGAGGTAGTTTCTTTGGAAATTGGGACACAGAGGAAGACCCACTAAAAACCTTGTCCAGGGGTCTAGTGAGTGGCCGAGTCAAGGTCTTTAACTCAGGCAGTCTGCTGACTAACCACTCCTCTTGTTGTTGTTTGCATAGGTGCTATTTAATTTCTAAAAGCCCATATATTATTCGTTCTTAACAGAAGCTTCACCAGGTTAGTTTTTCTCACTATTCACAGTTCAGTGTTCAGTCCTCTATATTTCCATAAAATTATGTCCACATTTTTCACCCAGGATATTATCTTGTTGAATCATAATTATTTTTTCATTTATCTGTCTCCTCCCAACAACTTATACACACACACACACACCTTACATTATGAGTCCTTTGAAGGCAGCTTTCTTATTTCATTAATGTTTATCATTCCCAGAGTCTCTTATAGATAAACCCTCCATCGAAAACTCTCAGTCCACGTACCAGCCCCTCGGAACCACTGCTACAGGCTATGCATTCTAACTTCACAACTACCATGTGGCTATTCTCATTTCCCCAAGAAGCACAGTGACTCCTGTGCAGTTTTCTTCACCTTTATCATTAAAAGGGGTTAATTGTATTTCATACCCATCAGAATTCTAGAAGATTTGATAATTAACATACTAGGGTAGTGGTTCTCAACCTTCCTACTACCTCCTAAGGCTGCGACCCTTTAATATAGTTCCTCATGTTGTGGTGACCCTCAACAATAAAATTATTTTCATTGCTACTTCATAACTGTAATTTTGCTGCTGTTATGAATAGTAATGTAAATATCTGATATCCAGGATGTATTTTCTTTTTCCTTTTTTTTTTTTTTGCTGTTTTTGGCTAGGGCTGGGTTTGAACCCACCACCTCCAGCATATAGGGCCAGTGCCCTACTCATTTGAGCCACAGGTGCCACCCCACAGGATGTATTTTCATTTCATTCTCGTGACCCTAGGAGTTGAAAACCACTGTACTAGGGCATTTGATACTATCAAATTAAGAATATAATATGTAAACTTTAATTATAACAAAGTGATTTTTATACTGACATTGTAAGTTAGTTTTGAGTATATCTTTTACTTTATAATTAACAGTTTAACTTGGGACTCTTTAGGATGAATATCAAACAGGAAACTTTTAAGCAAAAGAAAAAAATGAAAGGATTTTAAATTATTCAGACTTAATAGAATCTATCGCTTCTCGGCCTTTTGTCTAAGATCAAGTGCAGACTTAATAGAATCCAATGATCATGTCTTAGGCCAGAATTTATTTAGGAAAATATTTGATACAACATGACTTTCAAATCTAGCTTCCTAAATTTAAATGAAATTTAATTTATAGGTTCTCTGTTCTCCATTTCTTCAAAGATTGTTTGAGTTCCTGCCTTTTCTTTATTAAATCCTAACTGTGTACAATTATGAGGTACAGTGTCCTAATTTGATATACAATGTGGAATGCTTACATCAACTGATTAACATAATCATCACCTCACTTATTTGTTGTGGTTAAGCATTTATATTCTCCTCTTAATAGATTTGAAATGTACCACTGCCTTGTGCACAATACGTGAGATCCCACCAAATACCCTCCCTCCTCCTGCCCTCCCCCCCCACCTCCTCCTTTCTGGACTATGGTTGTGTTTTATCATTCATGTAAATGTGTAGGTGATAATATATTGGTTTCATAATAGTAGTGAGTACATCAGATAGTTTTTTCCCCCATTCTTGAGATACTTTACTAAAAGGAGTATATTTCAGTTCCATTACTGGCAGCACTGTGGGGGATACCTTTGTGCCACCCAGATTTGCAGTGAAGATACAACAAATACATAAATACTTCTTTAGATATATTCAGAGTTTTCCCAAGGTCTGAACTCTGTTACCTTACCTGAATCTCCAGGGCCTAGGAAAGAGGATCAGAGCAGAAAGGAATTGGAGGAGGTGCACTGGACTCCCACATGGAACAGTGCTTGCTCACCCATGTCTCTACAGCTGACCTTGGACTTGCCACTTCCCTTTTTTTTTATTGAGGGGTCTGTTGTTATTTCTTCGTTACCATTATGGTTACTGTGATGTCATCTCGGCCCTTGTACGATTGGATGTGGAAGGCCACCTGGATGTTGAACTGATGGGCGGTGTCCAGAATGGCAGGCACCAGGTCATCTGAGGGTTTCCGGTTATCATCAGCCATGCCAGGTGGGTACAAGGACAGGACCAGGACTCCAATGGCCGCCTCCTTGAGCTGGGTCATATGATCCCCCAGCACGTCAGGGTCCCAGGAGCTGTAGGGCCCCAGCTCCGGGTAGAAGCTGGAGCCCAAGTTGTCTGGGGGGCTGTGGTGGCTGCAGGGGTAGCTGGTCAAGATCTTGGGGTCCCAGTGAGTCACCATGATGTGGTCCCAGTGAATGTAGTGGCCCTTGCACTGCAAGCTCACGTACCATGAGTAGTAGAAGGCGTGCAGGTCCAAGTAGATGCACAGACTTTGCCTGGGGGTGGGCTCGGCCTCCGCGGGGGCTGGCCCAGGGGAGCTGCCGGGTTGGCCATGTCTGGCGGCGGCGGAGGGGGGCAGTGCAGCCGGGGTGGTCGGAGTGCAGGCGGCGGGTGCGGGGGCCCCCTCCGGGCATAGCTCAAAGGGCACTAGCTGCAGGCCTGGGCCCAGCACCGGGAGTCCGTCAGGAGCCTTGAGTGTGCGCAGGCCCATGAGAGTTCCAAAAGCGAAGAGCAGCACTAGGAACAGAGCAATGCAGGCATGGCGCCACTGCCATGCCATGGCAGCCACTGCACTCCTCTTGCTGGCCTGGCTACCTCCCTGCACCCCGCACCAAGGCCGCCCACCAGGCTCCTGCACACAGCACAGTCAGCATGCGTCCCAGGGAGATGGTGCACCCCTTTAGAGGACAATTTAAACCATTCACATTAATTGAACATATTGATAAATCTTTAGAAAACCTAGTGGACGTTTTTAATCCTTTCATTGTTGTGAAAGTTGGAATTTGATAAAAAGTTTCTGGATGAGTTTACTTTTACGTTGGAGAATTACACTGGTCATTATGGAGGATAGGTCTGAGAATATCCTGGAGAACTGGTTTGGTTATAGCAAATTTCTTCAACATGTGGACGTCATTAAAGTATTTAATTTCTCCATCATGAATGAAACTCAGTTTGGATGGATACAGGATCCTGGGTTGAAAGTTCTTTTATTTTAGGAGATTGAAAGTCGATGACCATTCTCTTCTAGCTTGAAAGGTTTGATCAGAGAGATCTGCAGTTTTTCTAATATTCTTCTCCTTGTAGGTTATCGATTTCTTGCGTCTGGTTGCTTTCAACATTTTTTCCTTCATATTTACTTTAGTGAACTTAATTATGATGTGCCTCGGGGATGTCTTATTCGGGTTGAGTTGTGCTGGGGTTCTGAAACTGTCTGCTACCTGAATTTCAGAATCTCTTGGCATGCCTGGAAAGTTCTCTTTCATAATTCATGAATAAGAGACGCTGTGTCTTGTTAAGCTGCTTCATCACTTTCGGGGATCCCTATGAGACAAATATTGGTTTTCTTTGAGTTATCCCAGAGCTCTCTGAGAGAGTGATCTGTTTTTGCCTTCCATTTCTCTTGCTCTTTGGAGGTTTGAGAGCGTTTGAAAGCTTTGTCTTCCATGTCAGAAATGCTTTCTTCTGCTTGCTCCATTCTGTTACTGAGGGATTCTACTGAATTTCTCAGATCTTTAAGGGCTGCAACTTCTCATCTCAATGTGTCAAAATCTTTGGTCATTTTGTCTTTGAATTTGTTGAATTCTTGAGACATCTTTTGGGTCATCTTTTGAATTACTGCTTGAAATTCTAATTCGATCTTTTCCTCCATTCCACTGATCTTGTTTGCAATCCAGACTCTGAATTCGATTTCAGACATCTCAGCCATTTGCCTATGCAGGAGATCTTGTGCTGTGTCTGCCTTGTTGTTCCTTGGAGGAGTTGGTCTACTCTGATTATTCATATTGCCAGAGTTTATCCGTTGATTCTGCCCCATGATTTTTCACTGTTGCATCTGGCCGTCCTTAGAGTTGGGAAGGTGTCTCTTGCAAATTAGACCCTGGCGGGACCACTCTATTGTTGCTGGGACTTTGTAGTGAGTGACTCTGTGTAGATCTGGGACTGCCCCAGCCAGGGAGCTCTGGCTACAGGAGCAGCCCCGGAGTTTGGCACCCCTGGATCCAGCAGCTGGGAGGGGTATGGTGCACACAGTTCTGCTAGTGCCAGGCGCGGGGCTGTGTGATCACCGTGGAGTTCCTGGCTGAGGGCAGGCCTACAGAGGCCTGGCAGTCACCAGTGGAGTCCCTGGCAGAGGGCCGACTTGCGGAGGCCCTGCAGGCTTGCAGAGGCCCTGCACTCTTGGAGGCTAGGGGTGGGCTTGCGGGAGCCTAGCGGTCACTGGTGGGGTTCCTGGCAGAAGGCGGGACTGCTGGGCCTGGCAAGTGTGGGGCGCAGTTCCGCATGGTTGCCAGGATAGTTCCTTGTCAGGGCAGGCCTGTGGAGGCCCTGCAGGTGCCAGACAGAGGCCTGCACAGTCATCAGAGGAATCTCTGGCCAGAGGCAGGCTTGCATGGGCCTGGCAGTTGATGGTGGAGTCCTTAATAGAAGGCGTGACTGTGGAGGCCCTCCGAAGTGCTGGGCACAGGGCCATGCAGTTGTCTGGGACATTTTTGGCCAGCAGTGGGCCTGCAGAGAGGCCTGGTGGTCACCAGCAGAGTCCCTAGCAGAAGGCTGGCCTGCGGAGGCCCCATGGATGCCAGGTGGAGACCCGTGCAGTCACCAGGAGTGTCCCTGGCTGGGGGCCTAGGGTCGCTGGTGGAGTTCCTGGCAGAAGGCAGACCTACAGAAGCCTGGCAAGTGTGGGATGTAGGGCCAGGTGGTCGCTGGGGGAGGTCCTGGCTGGGGGAAGGCCTACAGAGGCCTGGCGGTCGCCAGCGGAGTCCCTGGCAGAAGGCTGGCCTGCAGATGCCCTGTGGGTGCCAGGCAGGGGCCCATGCAGTCGCTCCTGGCTGGAGGTGGACCTGCGGGCACCTGGCGGTTGTGAGCGGAGTCCTTGGCAGAAGGCGGACCTGTGGACTCCCTGTAGGCTCGGGGCGTGGGCCGCCAGGGGACTTACTGGCCAGGGGCAGACCTGCGGGGGCCCTGCGGGGACCAGGCAGAGGCCTGTGTGGTCGCCAGGGAGTTCCTGGCCGGGGGCAGACCTGCGGAGGCCTGGCAGTTGCCGGCAGAGTCTCTAGCAGATGGCAGACCTGCAGAAGTCTGGCAAGTATGGGGCGCTGGGCCAGGTGGTTGCCGGAGAAGTTCCTTGCCCGGGGTGGGCCTGCAGAGGCCTGGAAGTTGCAGGCAGAGTTACTGGCAGAAGGCAGACCTGCAGAAGCCCTGCAGGCTCGGGTGCGGGTCTGCACGGTCCCCAGGTGATTTACTGGCCAGGGGTTGGCCTGCAGGGGCCCTGCAGTTGCCAGGCCGAAACCTGTGCAGTTGCCTGGACAGTTCCTGGCCAGGGGGCAGACCTGTAGAGGCCTGGCAGTCACCGGCAGAGTCTCTGGCAGACAGTGGGCCTGCAGAAGCCCAGCAAGCACGGGGCGCAGGGCCAGGCACTAGCCTGCGGCTTCCCTGGCTGGAGGGAGGGAGGCTTGCTGCAGCACCCCAGAGTCTTTTCCCGGTGGGGCGTTTGTTCTGGCTGGTGGGGGTGGGGGCACTGCTCAGGGACCTCCTCCTTCAGTCTCACAGGGGTTAGACTACTGGTTCATTAGGTAAGGGGAGAAGGGTGTATTGTAAGTTCAGAATGGTGGGGAAAACTTTAGTTCAGTTTTTCTGTCTAACAATAGAGTTTTCAGTGTCATACTGGAGTGCTCAGGGAAAGCACACCCCACTTCCCACAGCACTCTTCTGTGGGGTGAGACAAGAGATCCACAGTTCACAGCTTGTCTGTAGGAAACCCATAGGAGCAAAAGAGGAGGAAAAAAACAAAGGAAACAGAAAAGCAAGAAACTCAGAAGTTTCTTGGGGGAGGGGATGGGCACTTTTCCTTTCAGATGAATTTTGTACCTGAAGCTTTCTTTCTTGGAGTTGCAGCCTGTCTCCGCAGAGGTGACCTGCAGAAATCACTTCTCTCTCTCGGCTGGGCTCCCAGTATTCAGCTTAATTGCACAGTTTCTGGAGGTTATCTTCCCTTTTGGACAGGAGCCTTTTTCGGAAGCTGCTTCCAGTCAGCCATCTTGCTCCACCCCCCCGCCATTTCCCTTTCAGTGCTTTTCATTCTCTCCATTTTATAACAAATCAACCCATCATAAAAATAGTCAGTCATTCAGATGTTCCTTCCTCACTCTTTTCAAAACCATATTTAGCCAGAAACAAGAGAAGGAGGAATAATTAATAGGCACAAATCTATAAGTACATTCCGATACTTGATGGCCGTTTTTTATAAACTTGCCCTACTTCATAGATGTCCACATGCAAAAGATTATTCTCCATTCTTGATGTCACAGGATAACATCACAGAGTTAGCTCAGGGTCATACTGTCACATTTTAACTGATGGTACCTTTATCACACACCCCTGTAATGGCCTCACCCAGCTGCCTCCCACTTCACAAGTACCTGAGCCAGGGAGTTCCTATTTTATCATGCAGACTGTGTTAGATCCCTGCAATGGAGCACCACTGATCAATAAAAGGGAATAATCAACTACCAATTATCACATGTATTAGACTAAGAAAGTAAAAGAGACCAGATTCAAAAGACTACATGATTCCATTTACACAGAATGTCGTTGTTCTGGACAACACAAAACTACACAGACAGAAAACAGATCAATGGTTGCCGAGGACTGACAGTGGCAATAGAGGTAGTTTACAAAAAGATGCAGGAGAAACATAGCAGGTAAGGAAACTATTCTGTATCTTGACTGTATATGGTTACATGACATTATGTTTGCTTAAAACTAAACCTTTCAAAAGTGTGAATTTGACACCACTAGTCTCCTAAAAAAAAGAAAAATCTTGATCCTTAAAAGTTGGTATGAGCTGAAGGATTTCTGTGATGAGTTTAGGAGTTTGGCCTCAAAAACCCTCTACTATTTCCTTTAGGGCTTTCTGACTGTGGTCACCTTTGATTCAAACTCATAGGGGAGAGAATTCTCTTTTAACCTCTGTAGAGGACCCCACAACAGAGCCGATATGAAGCTGGCACATTTCAATTCACTATCCTAAATCCTAAATAATGGTTTTTGCCTTTGGTGAGCATTAAAAAAAAAAAAAAATACCTGGAGGAACTTGTTAAACTCGTCCCAGGTTCCAATATTCTGATTATGTATATCTGAAGTGAACCTGTGGGGTTTGCAAAAAAAAAAAAGACAGAAGATATTTTACCACACTCAGAGAAGTATTATTGAAAGATTGCAAAGGAAAATTAAGGTGAGTGATCTCATTTATGATTCGAACATTGTGTCATGCTTGCCATGGTCAGAAACCACTCCCATCTACCTTTCAAGAATGCTCAACCTAAAACACCCAGCAAGAGGCAGGGCTGTCTGTTCTTGCCAGTCTAAGACCCTTACCTCTGATTCCTGGTTCCTATCTGAGAATTTACTTTTCCCTCACATAGCTAATGTAAAGATGCTACTTTGCCCCTGTGTAACGGGGTGTGATCTCATTGTGGCCCCAGTAAGCCAACTATGTTAAATGCAGTAAACCTAACGCGCACATCAGAGAGACACTTACAAAGCCAGGGGTCATTGTATTCCAAGGAGTAGAAAACAATTCAGGGTAGAAATAAGTCTTGAAAACCCTTGTAGTTGAAAGGGTACCATCTTTGGAACAAGAACAGCTTAGATTTGTGGTCTGACTCAGCGTCCGGCTATCAGTGAACCTTTGAGAAAGTCACATAAACTTGAACTTCTTGAACTTGAATTTTTTTAATAAAGGAAATAATAAAATCTAGCTTCTAAGAATTATATATAAGTTTGGAAATGGTAAATGGTTATTTTTTCTTTCCTTTCAAGTTTGTTCTTATTGAGGCATAATTCACATAGTAAAGTGCAAAGATCTTTAGGGCACAGCTCAATAAATTCTTGCAGAATAAATAGCTGGAACCACCTCCCAGTTGAAGATATAGAACATTTTTGGCACTCCAGAAGGCTTTCTTCTGTTCCCTTTCCATCAGTAGCCCCCCCAAAGGTAACACTCTTCTGACTTTTATCACTGAGATTGTATTTCCAACTCATGCTTTTTTGATAAATTTCTATGTCATTTTTATGACACGGGGCCAGGCAAGTGTCATGAAATCACAAGCATATGCTTTTTAAACAATAACCCCATTGGATGGCTTTGGAAAAGATCTAGAATCAGTGACACAGTTGAGGTTGCTTAAATCATCCTGGGAGACCCTAGCAATGAGAAGAGGAGTCCTGGGTTCCTAAAGGGGAGAAAGTTCCTTACTTTCACCTTGCTGTGAATCCAGGTGAAAGTAAGCCTATCTTAGTGAAAAATTGCGTCCGGCACCTGAAGGACAAAAGCATGGAGGTTCATGTAGATTACTAAAGAAATCAGACAGACAGATGCAAAGTTTGCAGAAGAATATGAAATGATTTATGTGATATGACATATGAAACTGCACAGGAGGTGGGTTCTGAGACTCCTTACTCAGTCTTCCTGTTCCATTTCAATTTTACCTCCAAAAATGAGTATTTTAACCATTCTTCTTTTTCCCAATTCCCCAATACTATCCTCTCCATAGCCTAAGAGAGTAGCTTCCTATATGGGCCCATCTTAAATCACCCTAGGATGATGTAATGTCATTTCCAACTCCAAAACCTTTCTTAACCACATTTTACTTGCAGGTTAAATTCTAATCTAAACATGATGTTTATGCCCCTTTCTTAACTTCCACCTGGTCACTTAGTCTTAAAACCAGGCACTCCCTTCCATTTACTTTAGACTAACCCTGTATGACTATTCCCTGTACTTTGGGCTTCTCTAGTTAGTCCATGGATCCTCTTTCTGTCTTCTAAAAGAACCTATATCAAGTTCGTGGCAAATGTCACTTCTCTGCCAAAACTCCCACCTGACTCTTCTTTTGCCAAGCAGAAGCCACAATTCCCTGCACTGTATGAATCAAGGTCTCCTTTATATAGCCTGTGTTACACAGTACCGTATTTAGCTGGTTGTGTACTTGACCATCACTGCATGTGCTGGCTAGGGGGCATGTGGGAACTGCAAGAAAGAGGAAGAAACTAGGAACATTCTGCACCAGGTTCAAAGGACTGAGCTGGCCATGGAAGCTGACTTCCTAAAGAGAGACACCTGCCCAAAGACTAGGATCCAGAGGTAAATGGCATGTATCATAAATTTGATCTTGGTGAGACCTGGCACCATTCTTAGAGCAGTGGTTCTTAACCTTTCTAATGCCATGGCCCTTTAATACAGTTCCTGTGGGTCATGGTAGAGGGGTGTGGTGGGCAGAATTCTAAGTGGTCCTTCTGACTTCTTGCCTCCCTGCAGTACATCCCCAGCGTAACCCCCTTGACTGTGAATATGACAGATTTTACTCTTATGAGGGGGTTATGTTACAGGGCAGGGTTAGCCTTCAAATAACCTTTAAGTGAGGAAATGATGTGAGTTAACCTGACCTAATCACATGAGCCCCTTAGAAGCAAGGAGATTTCTCAGACTGACCAGCAGGGGAATGGCAGAGAGATTGGAATGAGGGGAGAGATTCCGTCTGAGGGAGGAGGTTCTTTCCTCTTCAGTTGAAGGAACCCACATAGCAAGGACATTAGAGTGGGCTCGAGGGGCTGAAGAAGGTCCCTTGATTGATAGCTAGCAAGAAGACAATGGGAACCACAGTCCTACAACTACCAGGAAGTAAATTCTGCTAACAATCTGGGTAAGTTCCGAAGTGGATCTTTCCCTAGGGGATCCTCTAGATGAGGAAGCAGCTGGCTGACTCCATGATTTCAGCATGAGACCTCGAGTGTAACATTCGGCTAAAATGGACCAAACTCTTAACTCATGTAAATGGTTAGAAAATAAACATATTGTTTTAATTCCTTACATTTGTGGTAAATCATTATATAGTAGCAGAAAACAAATGCAAAGTGATATTTGTAGTCTGGTGTGGTAAGAATGTTGTCATTTCCATGATTTAGCTAGACAGGTATAATCCTGAGCTAGCAATTGAAGGTTTAGAAAGCAGCATATGAGGAAAAAGAGGGATGGATCTGCCATGTAGAATGGGAGCTCTGGCCAGGCCTCTAGCTCCATTTTAAGACTTTTAATACATTTAGGAAATGAAAGTTGAAGAAGAAAAGGATGAATGGGAATGATTTTACTTGTTGAATATAGGAATATTTAGGGTTATTTTAGACATAGGAAAATCAGGTTAGAGAGGACAGTCTTATGTCAGATCCCACCTGCCAAAGACATGGATGTGTCTCTTTTAACCTGCCCAGGGCTCCTCTTGGCTGAGTCTGCCATGTAAATGTCCTTTGTACTAAAGAGTAGGGAGAGCTGATGAAGGCAGAGACTGACAAGCTCTGACCCCTCTAGGTATGTGAACTTGGTAAGACTTGTAAATCTCTTCAACTCAATTTCTCACTCATAAGGTAGGGATATAAAAAGTATCTGCCCCATAAGATTGTTTGACAAAGAGAATTAAAAATTATAGAGCATTTGGGTTCTATATAAGTTCTAAATAAATATAAATATCTCCTATTTTCATGACTACCCATAGAGTTAAATGTTACTACGCCCACTTTTTCAGTGAAGAAATGGGAGCTGAGAGGGGAGGTAGATTTATATTAAGATAAAAGTAACTAACTTGAGGTAGCAGGCATGTATTTACCTTCAGAATCAAGCCTTGATTAATATCAAATCATTACACATTAGTTCAATGCCTATTGAATACAAAGCACTATAAAATTTAATCATATTTCCCTTCTCTATTTGTAATGTTAGAAATGGTACAAACACATTTGTTATTTGACTTCCTTTTTAGATCTTCTTTGTTCAATAGAAATCAGTGGTTAGGAGAGAAATCCTAAATGTCAATGTCAGTTCCTTCCTGACACCCTAAGCTAAGCACCTGCAGGAAAAGACAACAATGGCTTGTGGGTGGCCACTTGCTTTACACTCCAAAAAATCCAGGGAACAGCAATAACAAAACTTTTCACTTTGTACAGCTTATTAGTATTTTATTCCCTATGGACAACAGCCACAATATTTTGAACTATGCAGAATCTACATATATGGCTACTAAAGGAAAGAGTAGGCGTACATTTATAATCCCGTTTACTCAACAGTAGTAGGGCCTACTCTGTGCCATGTGCTGTGCTAAGAGCTGGGGAAACAGCAATGATAAAATCTGTGCTTCCGGCTCGGCGCCTGTGGCTCAACAGGCTAAGGCACCAGCCATGTACACCTGAGCTGGTGGGTTTGAATCCAGCCCGGGCCTGCCAAACAATAATGACGGCTGCAACCAAAAAATGGCCGGGCGTTGTGGCGGGTGCCTGTAGTCCCAGCTACTTGGGAGGCGGAGGCAGGAGACTCGCTTGAGCCCAGGAATTGGAGGTTGCTGTGAGCTGTGA